>CAUYQG010049245.1:0-12205 GCA_963574415.1 Tarsius wallacei | reverse complement strand
CCATAATAAAAAAAAAAATTTTTTTTTGAGTTGGAGTCTCACTCTGTCGCCCAAACTGGAGTGCAGTGGCCGCTCCCGGCCACCGCAGTCTCGACCTGCTGGGCTCCGGCGATCCTTCTGCCTCAGCCTTCCAAGTAGCTGAAACTACAGGCGCGCGCTACCACGCCTGGTTAATTTTTGATTTATTGTAGAGAGAAGGTCTTGCCAAGTTGGCCAAGCGGGTCTCAAACCCGCGGGCTCAAGCAATCCACTCACTTTGGCCTCCCAAAGCGCTGGGATTACAGGCTGAGCCACCGAGCCCAGCCTTATAATAAAATTTTTTAAAATTAAGAGTATCAGGAAAACATAAATGTTCTTTTCACTTTCGAAATACAGTAGACCCTTGAAAAACATGGGTTTGAACTACAGAGGTCCACTTATAGAAAGCTTTTTTTCAACCAGAGACACATGGAAAATACAGTACTGGTGAGATTAAGTCTGTGGATGGAGGTGCAGGGCAGCTTTGTGGACAAGAGGATTCCACGGGGGGGACTCCAGGACTTTATGTGCAGATTTTGTTGTATTCAGGTAGTCCTGGAACCAATTCCCCCCATACCAAGGAATGACTATGTTATGTCACCATCCAGCACGAAACTTCATAACAGCTCAGAGAGGAAGCTAAGAGGGAGAGAGTGGTAAGGCTACCCAATACCCAGAGGCAGGCATTTGGGAGAGGTTTCCTAAAGTGGTTCCTTACCAAATAGCTGTGGAGTGGCTGGGTTATAACTGGCCCTTGAGTCTCCCTCTGACACCAAAAGTCTTTTGTCTCCTAAAGGGATCTATTAGTCTTCAAGGTCTTTTGTAGAACTCTTCAGAGCCCAAGGGAAGGCTTATTGGGATTTGGAACTTGATCCCACAGCTAAGGGTTAGCCTAAGATTATTAGGTTGCTGAGGGGAAGAGAATGCCTCTTCCTCCATGAACTTTTCCCAAATTCCCACCTTCCCTATACGTCCTATAGTATTTTTTTCATAATATTTCATCATAAAAATTTTCAAACACAGTTGAAAGATTTTATAGCAAACACAGATACACCTACCACCTAGACTCTACCATTAGCATTATACATTAACATAGTACATTAACATTGTACTATACTTGCTTTAATGTAGAAATAACTAGTCATGTACACATCTATCCCTCTATTTGTCAAGACGTCCTCATCACAGTACTTATTTCTTTGTGCTTTGTTAGTTTTAATTGGCTTACTCCAAACTGTTTTGTACATTGCTTGCTTTTTTTGTTTAATTTGTATATCTCAAACACCTAGAACACTCTGTCTGGCACATAGTAGGAACTCAATAAACGAAGAGATACCATGTCTCATTTCTACATTCCCCAGCCCCACTGAGCAGAATGACAGGCGAGTAAAAAGCATTCAATACATGATTATTGAATGAATGAATGAGTGAGTGAATGAATGAACAAATGAACATGGAAGAGGTAAGAAAGCAACAAGTAAACATCATTTCCAACACTTTGAAAAGAAAGGCAGTATTCCTTTGATTGCATCAATATGACTATTCCTCTTATTTCTCAATATTTTGTTTTCTGAGCATTCCAGAATAAGCTGTCTACATCTGATCCTAATGTATCTATTACCTAGTTGAGCTAACTCATTAAGTGGACTAACTCTCTACACTCCTCTACACTTTGCTTAATAATAATAATACTTGGTCTCTGTGCATGAGTTAATTAATATACATGAAACTGCTCTGAAAAAAAATCTATATAAGCGTTCTCTATAAAGGTAAGGCCTGGTTAGCAGAGGACAACAGCTGCACTCTGCACTCCCTGATGTCCTTTCCCTGTCCTACCCCTGGAGCTGACTTGCCTACATATGAGGAAGTCACCCGTGTCCACTTAAATAATGAAGAGGACTCTCAGCACCAGTGACCTCAACAAGGACTTTTGCATGTCTGCTCCCTGCAAAGCAAGGCAAGCTGCCTGTGTGATTCCCTGTGCTGTGTCATCTCTCGGGAGATTGGTCACCAAATCCCATAGCTAAGGATGTTCAAATCACATTTGTGCCTACACATTGCAATTATACTGCAGATTCTGAATTAAGTGATTTTGGGTTGTCCTCCTTCCCCTCCCACCAAGAAAAAACTCAAACGTTTTAAATAAAACTCAGAGATGGAACAGATTCCAGGAAATGTATTCTCTTGGTATCTGTGAATTTTTTTTTTTTTTTTTTTTTTAAGTCAGAGTCTCACTCTGTCACCCAGGCTGGAGTGCAGTAGCATGCTCACAGTGACTGCAGCTTCAACCTGCTGGGCTTAGGTGATCATTCCACCTCAGCCTTTGAGTAGCTGGAACCACAGGTGTGTGCCACCATGGCCCAGTAATTTTTTGAGTTACTGTGGACACAGTTCTGGCCAAGTTGCCTAGGTTGGTGTCAAACCCCTGGGCTCAGGCAATCTTCCCAACTCCATCTCTCAGCGTGTTGGGATTATAGGCTTGAGTCACTGTGCCTGCACTATTTTTTTTTTAATTATTATTTATACAGATTTCAATCTGATCTTGTTCTGGCCTAAACATTTGAGGATGAAATCTGCATGAGTATGCACCTGCTGCTGGAGCCAAAGAACAATAAGATGTGGCAGTTGACAGTCCTTTGTCTGCCTCTGCCTTCTCTCTTTAAGTCACCGTAGTTCTGAACTAGACAAGGAACACTACATTTTACATCCAGCCGAAATAGTCTAACTCTAGGTGCTTCATGCATCATGATCAATTCTCTATTTGCTTATCTCATTCCCCAACCAGAAAAATAGATGTTATCAAACTTCAACATGTATCTGATGTATTTTAGTGTTCTGTATTGCCTAACTGCTATCTATCTTTTATCAGTCAGCAATGCTTTGACAAACTGTAAGTACCATCCTGAAAAGATGACTGGATGGCATTAAAGCTCCTTTAATATCTAGCTTTGTGACTTTAATCAATTGTGTTCTCAGATACTGTTAGGCTGCACAATATAGTATGGTCTCAGACTATAGCAGCATCAGGGAATAGTAAAGCTTAAGCCCCAACTCAGAACTAGTAAATCAGAATCTCTGAGGGTGGAGCTCAGAAATCTGTGCTTTTTAAAACTTCCAGGTGATTTTTAAGGCCCAGCAAAGTCTGACAACCACTGATCTCTAACCACAAAGCCAAAGCTTACAACCTTCTTTGTTACTAACTTTGTAACTTTTGACGAGTTATATAATTTCTATAAATCTGTTTCTTCCCACTGATCTCTAACAAAGAAGATGAATAAACTCTAACCACAAAGCCAAAGCTTACAACCTTCTTTGTTACGAACTTTGTAACTTTTGACGAGTTATATAATTTATATAAATCTGTTTCTTCAACTGTTAAATGATATCTGGCTCATAGGATGGATTTGAAAATAATGATATATGTGAGTTCATAGTTGTTAAGTAAATATCATTTCCCTTCCCCTGCTATTTCTGTCACAGCTTTCTGATTTATCACAGAAACCACCATGTAGGGAATTGGGAATTACAAAAGTAAGAATTCCTAATCCCCAAGTTCACTTTCAAAAACAACTAAAATATTATGTCTAGAATGGGTAATTCTATAGTCAGAAGTGGGTTGGTGGTTGCCTACAGCTAGAGAGGTCAGGACAGAGGGAGAAATAGGGAGTGACTGCTCTAAGAGTGAGGGAATTTTCTAAGATTGATTTGTCATGATGGTTGCACAAGTTTGAATCATACAGTTGAATTGTATGATTTAAATTGGTGAATTGTATAGGGAATTATACCTTAATAAAATTGTTTAAAAATAGGTGGCAACCAGCAGGCTAGGAAAAGAAAGAGAATTTTAGGAAGCAGGAACAGAAATGGACAAAAGCATAAATAAAAGATTAAGAATTAAAAAGACAATGTCAGAAAACTTTATAACCTATAAAACATTACACAAATGCAGGTTATTAAATGTGTTGAATTCATCATACACCCTCCCTCAGGAAAGATAATCATTTCAAGGCCCCTTAAATTTTAGTTGACCCTGCTGGGCTCGGTGGCTCAGCCTGTAATCCTGTGCCTTGGGAGGTTGAGGTGAGTAGATTGCCTGAGCCTGCGGGTTCGAGACCCGCCTGGGCAACTTGGCAAGACCTCATCTCTACAGTAAATCAAAAACTAGCCGGGCGTGTAGCGCGCGCCGTAGTTCCAGCTACTTGGAAGGCTGAGGCGGAAGGATTGCCAAAGCCTAGCAGGTTGAGGCTGCAGTGGCCGGGAGCAGCCACTGCACTCCAGTCTGGGAGACAGAATGAGACTCCAACTCAAAAAAAAAAAAAGAAAAACAAAAAAGTTTTAGTTGACCCAACTTCAGAAATTTCATGTGCCACAAGAAGCCTTCTCAGACATTGTAAAAGTTAACACACAGATTTTAGTTCTACAGAGATTTTCTGATTTTATCTCCCCTCCCCACCCCAGGATATACTTTCTATATGTGATTCTGTGAAAATAGACTGAGATGAAGTCAAGAGTTCAGTTGTCTTGACCAGTGACCAGCAACCCACTAAGAGTGGGCCCTGGAACCTACACTTCATTCACTATGTTCTGAGCTGTCTAGCTTCATCCTGTTCATGGGTCTTATCTGAAACCCATATGTGCCCCTTTGCTTCTTTTCCTATCCCCAGACTAAATTCTTGCTATCCAATTTTTTTTTTTTTTGAGTTGGAGTCTCACTCTGTAACCCAGACTGGAGTGCAGTGGCCTCTCCCGGCCATCGCAGCCTCGACCTGCTGGGCTCCAGCGATCCTTCCGCCTCAGCCTTCCAAGTAGCTAGAATTACAGGCGCGTGCTACCACGCCTGGCTAATTTTTGATTTATTGTAGAGATGAGGTCTCACCAAGTTGCCCAGGCGGGTCTCGAACCCACGGGCTCAGGCAATCCACTCACTTCAGCCTCCCAAGGCGTGGGATTACAGGCTGAGCCACCAAGCCTGGCTGCTATCCAATTTTTCTACAACGACTTCCTTCACCTTCCCCAATTAGCTCCCAGGTTACCTTCCCTGCAAATAATCTCTTTCTTCCTCTTCCCTCCTCCTGGGGCTGATGCTCTGTTCATCACACCAAAATGGTACATTCTAGTTGGTGCTACAAAGCTGGGATTATAGTTGAGACAAGGGAGATGCGTTGGGTGCAAAGACTGAGGAGGCACTGACTCTTGGGTTGAACAGGTACCAGTGCAGGGTGGGCCTTAGCAAGGAGCACCTCTTTCAACATATACCCTAGACACCTCCCTTGCTTCACCCTAGTCCCAGCCCTGGTGATCATTTGTCAGCAAGAGAAGCAGAGGATGGTGCTGCTAATGACATCTATCTCAGAGGAGTAGTTACATTTAGTCTAGTGGCTTGTATTTGGACTGGTGGCCAAGGATAGCAAGTTTGACTATACTCAGGATAATGGGCTGAGGTGCCAACAGATATGGAAGACCAAATAAGATGAGCAGAATTAGCAAATTAGTTTTTACTCAGTGTTCGTGGTATGCTGCTAAAAACTTATTTCAGTAACTCAAAGCTAATTCTCTCCAGGTCGTTAGGAGAAAAAGATTAGTTTGGTTCTCCTTCATAATGAAATTATAGTTATTCCTGGTGGCAAGGAGGCCTAAGACTTGGAGTGATGGAATAGTGGTTCAGAAATATTTTTAGTCAGAGACACTTAGAGAAACTAACAGAAGCAACAGACTCCACAGGAAAACATGTGTGCATGCATATACAAGCAGGATTTTGAGTATAATTTAAAAGGGTACACAGGTCTCAAGAAACCCATTCTTGAAGAAATCATTCACTAAGAAATTCTGACGTGGCCAGGCTCGGTGGCTTAGCCTGTAATCCCAGCACTTTGGGAGGCCTAGGCGAGTGGCTTGCCTGAGCCCGTGGGTTCGAGACCTGCCTGGGCAACTTGGTGAGACTTCATCTCTACAAGAAATCAAAAAATTAGCCAGGCGTGGTAGCGTGTGCCTGTAGTTCCAGCTACTTGGAAGGCTGAGACGGAAGGATCACCGGAGCCCAGCAGGTCAAGGCTGCGGTGGCCAGGAGCGGCCACTGCACTCCAGTCTGAGTGACAGAGTGAGACTCCAACTCAACGACAAAAAAAAGACAAGAAAGAAATTCTGATGTAATTGGAATGACCTAGAACACAGGGAGCAGGGTAGTTAAGCAAGTTCTACTTTCAGGGTGGTAAAAGAGCCTCGTTTGTTCCCTGGATGCTTTTCCTGAAAAATTTACAAGAACTTCAGTTGGTTAGCTCATAAGAGCTAGAGAAATAAAAAGGCATTAAAAAAAAGTGTGTGCATTTATATCTATATCTCTCTCTATAGATTATATACCTATACGTAACATGATATATACTAGGGTGCTTAAAAAAAGTATACACATTTTAAGAGGTGTTAAGAGATGTTTGCTGTAAAGAGAAGTGTCTGGACACTGATAGTAACCACTTTGAGCACCTCTTGTTTTTTTTGGTTTTTTTGTTTGTTTGTTTCAGTCAGAGTCTCACTCTGTCACCCAGGCTGTGCAGTGCATGTTCATGGCCACTGCAGCCTCAACCTACTGGGCTCAGGAGATCCTTCTGCCTCAGCCTTCCAAGTAGTTGGAACTACAGGCGTGTGCCACTATGTCCCGCTAATTTTTGTATTTATTGTAGAGATGAGATCTTGTCGAGTTGCCCAGGCTCATTTCAAACCCTTGGGCTCGGGCAATCCTCTTACCTCCACCTCCCAAAGTGCTGGGATTATAGGTGTGAGCCACCACACCCGGTCTTTTGAACAGTTCTTGTAATTGCGGAAATCAAATGTGATTTGTATTCATTCATCTTTTGTTATTGGTGTGTATTGAGTATCACAATTTTAATACAGTTTTTTCTTTTCTTAAAATGCATACTTTTTTTGGCACCCTCTGTATATAACTTAATATAACATTTTGTGTCTTGAGATGGAAAAGAGTTTAAAGAGATAACATTTTTTTTTTGAGTTGGAGTCTCACTCGATCGCCCAGACTGGAGTGCAGTGGCCACTCCCAGCCACTGCAGCCTCGACCTGCTGGGCTCCTGCAATCCTTCCGCCACAGCCTTCCAAGTAGTCGGAACTACAGGCACGCACTACCACACCCGGTTAATTTTTTGATTTATTGTAGAGATGAGGTCACCCCAAGTTGCCCAGATGGGTCTCGAACCAGTGGGCTCAGGCAATCCACTCACCTTGGCCTCCCAAAGCACGGGATTATAGGCTGAGCCACCGAGCTCGGCCAAGGGATAACATTTTTTAGAAAAGATGTAGCATTATAAATGTCAAGCTATTATAGCCATAAGAACATAATAGTCCTGGCTAACTTTTAAACAAAAACTCTAGGATATCATTCAACTGGTTTTTTTATTCTTAGCCCTGGACTGGAAATTCATAAAGTGGACTACAAGAAAGACTAAATTCAATACGACACTAAATTTTAATAAGGATACAATAGAATAAAAGAATCCCTCTTTTTTTATAAAAAATAAATAACTTGGCCGGTGTCAGTGGTTCAGTCTATAATCCCAGCACTTTGAGAGGCTGAGGCGAATGGATTGCCTGAGCCTGCTGGTTCAAGACCAGCCCGGGCAACTTGGCAAGACCTCATCTCTACAATAAATCAAAAATTAGCTGAACATGGTAGCTCATGCCTGTAGTTCCAGCTTGGAAGACTGAGGTGGAAGGACTGCCGGAGTCCAGCAGGTCAACTCTGGGGTGTTCATGAGCGTGCCACTACACTCCAGCCTGGGTGAGAGTAAGACTGCAATTCAAAAAACAAAAAATCAAAAAATAAATAACTTAATCAGCACTAGTCAAAAGTTAAACACTTCTTCTAGGGACTATTCTTATTTTTCTCTCCAGATTTTGTTCTTTTTATTCAACTTCAGAATACGTAACCACCGGGCTTGGTGGCTCAGCCTGTAATGCCAGTGCTTTGGGAGGCCAAGGTGAGTGGATTGCCTGAGCCCGTGGGTTCGAGACCTGCACTGGGAAACTTGGCAAGACCATCTCTACAATAAATCAAAAATTAGCCAGGCGTGGTAGCGCATGCCTGTAGTTCCGGCTACTTGGAAGGCTGAGGCAGAAGGATCGCTGGAACCCAGCAGATCGAGGCTGTGGTGGCCAGGAGCATGCCACTGCACTCCAGTGTGGGCAACAGAGTGAGACTCCAACTCAAAAAACAAAACAAGCAAACAAACAACAAAAAAAAAACGGAATATGTAACCAATTACCTGATTAAATGATAGCACACACAGAAAACACCCAAACCTCATTTCTTCATTCCATTCCTTAAAGCACACACCTCTCCTACTCAGGAGTCCCATCATTCCCATGGATGTTAAGGAATGCAGTGCTGTAACCTTTTCTCCTACCACAGCCCTCGTCTGCAGAGGTAAGAACCATGACCAGATTTCTTAGGTGCCAGAGTCCTGCTCCCGCAAAGTCCAGGGGCTCCCAAAGGTGGAGACGGCGTCGGTGTTTGAGGGAAAAAGAGAGAAGGAGGGAAAGAGAGAGAGGGAGAGAAAGAGAGAGGCTGGACTTCCGTCTAGTGCAGAAGCCTTTATTGAGAATGACAATGGGTCTTTTATCCCCTAATTTTGCACAGTCTCACATGTCTTTCACGTGCACACAAAGCCAGGTGTGTGAGGGGTGTCCCCCACCTACCAGATGTTCTTTCAGGTATGAGGAAGAAAATCCCATAACAGATGTTAACCTTAATCCATGACTGCCTAGCTTATAAACCCTTTTCGTCCTATGCTAATTTATACTAATACCAAGTTAAATGATAACCTAAAAATCCCATAACAAACACTAACCTTAATCCGTGACTGACCTATCCTATAAACCTTTTTCATCCTATGCAGATTTATACTAATACCAAGTTAGCCGGGCTCGGTGGCTCAGCCTGTATCCCTCTCCTAGGGAGGCTGAGGTGAGTGAATTGCCTGAGCCCGCGGGTTCGAGACCCGCCTGGGCAACTTGGCGAGACCTCATCTCTACAATAAACCAAAAAAATTAGCCAGGCATGGTAGTGCGCACCTGTAGTTCCAGCTCCTTGGAAGGCTGAGGTGGAAGGATCGTCGGAGCCCAGCAGGTGAGGCTGCGGTGGCCGGGAGCGGCCACTGCACTCCAGTCTGGGTGACGGAGTGAGACTCCAACTCAAAAAAAAAAAAAGAAACTTAAATACTTACTCTACGACTTAAAGTGGCCCATCCCAGAATGTTTGGAATGTGGCCCAGTCCAAAGTTCACAGTGGGCTACCTGCAAGTAACCTAGCCTCATTCTTTCAACAAAATGGCTGTCAAACTTATATTTCTAAAACTATGTTCTACAATTTACACCTTAGTCAACTTCAATAAATCCTAAAATCATGACCCAGAAGCCTGTGACCAGTACAAAGGCTCTTAGATGTGACCCAAGTTTGAACTGTAAGTTGTGTGAAAGCCAAAACTGCAGTTTGTGGAAGCCTAATGCTCAGTGGGCCTCCAGCTCATTTCTAATGGCTTTGGCAACCAGTGTGTCCTCTAGGCCTTTCAGTGGAACATAGTTCTCTGCTGGGTCTTCTTGCCTTACATTAATTTCAGCACCCTACCTCACTCTATTGTCTGTCGGGGCAAATCAGGTATCTCCAATTCTCTGAGATTTGGACATTATTTTTTCTCTAGGCATCCAAAATCCTTGCAGTAAATTTGCCCTATCCTCTGGAGTTCTTGGCAGAATATTAAATATTTTGCCATGAGAAAGTTCCCCTACATCTGTTAATTCTTACTTATGCAGTCTTTCATTCTAACATCTTTGATTAAGCACCCTTAAATACTGACACCTTTGATTAAGCACTATTAAATAACAATCCCAGGAATACTCCCCTGACTCCTGCTAAGTCTTGCAATTCTTTTAAGTATGCAGTCTCTTTACTTCTTTATCAGGCCCAGCACAGCTGGCTTTTTTTTTTTTTTTTTTTAGTTGGGAGTCTCACTCTGTCACCCAGGCTGGAGTGCAGTGGCACACTCACGGTCACCAAGCCTCAATCTGCTGGGCTTAGGTGATTCTTCCACCTCAACCTTCCAAGTAGCTGGAACTACAGATGCACACCACCATGTCTGGCTAATTTTTGTGATTTATTGTAGAGATGAGGTCTCATCAAGTTGCCCAGGCTTGTCTCAAACCCCGGGACTTGGGCAATCCTCTCGCCTCAGCCTCCCAAAGTGCTGGGATTATAGGCTGAGCCACCGCGCCCGGCCTGGCACAGCCTGTTAACAGGCTGGTAGCCAGGAGAGGAGGTGGGGGTGAGGGCAACTTCAGAGGAGGTTACCTATTACAAGCACAGCAGATGAGTTAGCTCTTACTAGGAAAGATAGGCTACCTCTGTAAGCCCAGAAGATCTGGGGGCACAGTGGTTGCAGAGATCAGTATCTCCAGAGTCATCTCATCTATATTTTAAGATCCCAGGTTTTCATCACCAAGCCCTGATCTTTACCTAACACTCCTGCTTTGACTGAGCAATGCAAAGAAACTATGGCACTCTAAGACTCTAATGATTAGGTCTGCAGCCTGCTGCTCAAATGTGCCTGCCTTTCTACTAGAAGAGATCGGGGCCTTTTTGTAAGCCTGCCATAGAGGTTCCGAGTCTCACATTTAACATTTAACTTCTTGTTTGTTTGTTTGTTTGTTTTAAATATGGAACACTTCACGAATTTGTGTGTCATCCTTGCACAGGGGCCATGCTAATCTTTTCTGTATCATTCCAATTTTAGTATATGTGCTGCTGAAGCGAGCACTAACTTCTTGCTAAAAGTCCTCAGTCTCCCAGCCTGGGCAACATAGCAAGACCTCGTCTCTACAAAAAGTCAAAAAATTAGCCAGGCATGATGGCACATGCCAGTAGTCCCAACTACTTGGGAGGCTGAGGCAGAAGAATTGCTTGAGCCCAGAAGGGAGAGCCTACAGTGAGTCATGATCAGGCCACTGCCCTCAAGCATGGGTGACAGAGTGAGAACCCCAATGCGAAAAAAAAAAAAATTTAAAAGTACTTAGTCTTATCCTTCTGTAGAGTATCACTATAACTTAGCAGCAACCAGCCAGGTCCACTGCCTTTGTAAGAATTGTTCCCCCATATTTATGAAAGGCCTAAAATATGGCACTGCATTCCCCTCCAGTGATGACATTTCCCAGGTCACCACTAGTAAAATATTCAGCAACTGAGCCTCCACCTCATGCCATGTCCTACTTGTCAGCCAGGACAGCACTCTCTTCATCTGCCAATCCCAAGTGAGCCAAGTCCCCATCTTACCATCTGATTGTTTGGAAAACTCCTGGAACCATTTGTGTTAGTCTGGGCTTTCCAAGAAGCAGGTGCCAAAATGGGATTAAACATACAAATATTTTATTAGAGGAAATGACCATGAGATAAAATAGATAGGGAGGGACCTGGGGAAGCCGTCAGACTGCAATACAAGCCTAAATGTGAGTGAAGGAAAGAGACAAGCTAGGTTGGTAGATGCATCCTAGACTACTGTGAGAGTAAGAAAGGTTCAGCAAAGCTGTTGGGAGTTCTCAAGTCAAAGTTTTTGACAATCAGCAAGGGCTAATGTCTCCCAAGAATGAACCTGCTTTAGAATTCCAGCTACAGTCGGGCTCGGTGGCTCAGCCTGTAATCCCACGCCTTGGGAAGCTGAGGTGAGTAGATTGCCTGAGCCCACGAGTTCGAGACCCACCTGGGCTACTTGGCGAGACCTCATCTCTACAATAAATCAAAAAATTAGCCTGGCGTGGTAGCGAGCACCTGTAGTTCCAACTACTTGGAAGGCTGAGGCGGAAGAATCGCGGAGCCCAGCAGGTCGACGCTGCGGTGGCCAGGAACGGCCACTGCACTCCAGTCTGGGCAACAGAGTGAGACTCCAACTCAAAAAAAAACAACAAGCCGGGCTCGGTGGCTCAGCCTGTAATCCCGCGCCTTTGGGAGGCTGAGGTGAGTGGATTGCCTGAGCCCGCAGGTTCGAAACCCACCTGGGCAAGCAAGACCTCATCTCTACAATAAAACAAAAAAAAATTAGCCGGGCGTGGTAGCGCGCGCTGTAGTTCCAGCTACTTGGAAGGCTGAGGCGGAAGGATCTCTGGAGCCCAGCAGGTCGAGGCTGCGGTGGCCAGGAGC
>CAUYQG010049241.1:0-17944 GCA_963574415.1 Tarsius wallacei | reverse complement strand
ATTCCCCTACTGGGAATATACCCTGAAGAACTCAAATCACTTTATAAAAAAGATACCTGCACTCGTATGTTTATTGCAGCATTGTTCACAATAGCAAGAACCTGGAAGCAACCTTGCTGTCCATCAAAAGAGGACTGGATTTAAAAATGTGGTACATTTACACAATGGAATACTACGCAGCCATAAAAAAGAACGAAATCATGAATTTCACAGCAACCTGGATGGAACTAGGGTCTATAATACTGAGTAACCTCTCACAGAAACAAAAAACTGAGTATCACATGTTCTCACTCATATAGTAGACCTTGATCATCCAACGTATTACCACAAGAAAATGACCTACAGTGGTGGGAAACGATGGGGGGTTGGGAGGGATAGGGGAAGGGATTAATGGCAGTAAATACCTGTCTGGGGATGGGGGAGACACTTCTTATCAACAAGGGTGCCTGAACGAGACATATTTGTGTACCTAACCCTTAACTGTACCCCTCAATATCACAATAAAAAAAGAATTAAAAAAAAAGTAGAACCCCCTTTATATGCCAAAGGAAATTCTTATAGAAAATTCTAGCTTAGGATGGAGTGCAGCCATCCTTTGTTGGAATGAGGAAGGAACCAAGTCCTCTCTCTTCCTGACCCCTTTGTAACCCCTGTGAGGTCTCCCAGAACTTGAGGGTTCCATGTACATTGGTGTAAAAATCCAAGTACCCACCAGGGTCAATCGCCCATGACTTATATAAAGTCAACATGGTGGTGATTTATACCTATCTGGTTTAACAACCCCCCCACCACCATTTCACCGATTCTGCCTGATAGCCTTTCCTCACCTCCTGTCTCTAAGACTTTGTTCCAGATTGCCTCACGATGAAGGTGTTAGGTGCCTTCAGCATTTGCTCATATAATAAATGTGGGATGTAATTCTCAGAAGCTCTTCTCGATCCAGCCTTTTTATTTTAAACACACTGCATTTCACTGAGAAATTCCCAGATGGTAGGTAGTGTATGGACCAGGCTGATACCACCCTTGGTCTGCACAGTATTGCATCATGAGTGAACAAATAGACGACCTGGCAGGTCTTGCCTCTCACCCTTAAAGGTTCTGTGTAAACTAGTGAAACAGATTCAGGCAGAAGCAAACAGGGCATCAACACTATAAAATGTAGATTAATAAGCATCCACAGTTACATCTTTTCATTTGCGTCCATGGCTAGTTCTTTTCTAGAGACATAAGCTTCAGAGGGCTAATAATGGTCGCCGACAATCTTATATCCTTACGAAACAGCCTCATTAGATTCTTCACTATTCTTTCCCACACAGTGATAAAGGATACAATATTGGGTCATGCCTGCTGCCTGCTTTTTCTTCATATAAACTATTGGCCTGGTAAACCCAGATCTTCCTGTTAAAGCAGAGGCGGCACTGAGATTAGCTATTGTGATAGAGTCTGACAGGTACTGGAAGGCAAACCCCAAATGAAGAGAGATTAACCAAAGGACTATTTACAAAGGTGTGGGAGTGGTGTGGAGAAGCCCCAAGGATGGATGGCGCCTCGCCCGGGGACTAGCAACTCCTGGGAACAACACATGCTTCTAGGTCTGAAGGGGCAGGAGAGGGTACAATTGCTGGAATCTAGAGAGTTACAGAGGTGGCCACCTGGCAGTAGGAGCTATAGCCTTTGGTTGAGGGACAGAGCTGAAACAAGAAGAGACAGTTGAGAAAAACTCCTTCCTGTCAACTATCAGCTATATTCCCCATTGGATGAGCTCAAGAAGAAGTTACAGGGATAGGGAGCCCACTGATGTGGTCCATACAGATCAGCTCCCCAGGCACATAGCAGGGCAGAGGGCATGGAGTGGATATGGAGAAGTGAGAAAAAGATCTCTAGTGAAGCTGGACACCAGCAAGCAGTTGAGGTGTTCTTGCTTGGGAAGAGCCCTTTTGAAGGGACTAAATCTGCACCCCAAGGCCACCTGTGAGTCTTGTACTCATGAAGTCGGCTAGGGCAAATAGTGGACAAGAATTAACACCAGCACTTGCTTTGCTTGGTTATTGAGCTATAAAGACATTCCTGAGTGCTGGGTTCAAGTAGTGATTGGTGTAGTCAAAGTATGTGAGAAAGTATTCACAGTGTAAATGAATATGTGTATGACTGTGCTCTGGTAAAACTTTTGTCATGTGAGGAATCATATTCCCACATCCTTGGGATTAAGGATGAAGATGTGGCCATCTTGAGGTCATTATTCTGCCTCCCACAGGGTGATCCACAAAAGGTGCTTTTGTTCTGTTGCAAGGTCCTTCTCTTTAAAAGGTCAATTGGTAAATATTTTGTCTTTTAGGGTCACAGTAGCATGGTCTTTGCTGAAACTACTCTGCTATTGTAGTGCAAAAGCAGTCACAGACAAAAGTGCTCATTTATAAAAATAGGTGGTAGACTGCATTTGGCCTGTGGCTGTGGTTTACTGACCCCTCTTCTGTTAGATTCACCAGACATTGTTTGAGAATTTGGGTCTGGCTTGTGCTCAGGGCTAAACCCTGGGGCTGAAGGATGAATAAGACATGTTCTTGGTCCAGGAGGAGTGTTGTACTCTGGTGGCAGCAGATGAATGTGAATAGAAGCCGACGAAGGTGACAGGTCCCAGAAGGCGAGGACCAAGGAGTAGCAGATGCATATCTTGAGGGAAACAACCAGGTCTTATAGAAAAAGGAATTGTTCAGATCCCAGTAGAGAATAAAGCTGCAAGGTCCCAGCCTGAGGACCCATTAAAATAATGCGTTAGTTGTCTGAGATTTGTGGTTTGGCTGTCTGCACCCATACACTGGTCAAATGCACACAGGTTAGGAGCATGAGTTTAATAGGCCCGGGATTCAAAGCTACGTGACCTTAGACAGGGACTCATATTCCTTATCTCCAAAATGGAGACATGTGGTGTGGGTAGATGAGGTGTGTGTTTAGCACATTTTCTGAGTGAAAGGATGATCTCTAAAGACTAGCTACTATTGTAATTAGTTATGTAGTTTCCCACAATGCCCTGGGAAACTACCTTGTCTGGTGTCAGATTCACAAAGAATGTAAAGCAAATGCTTTGCTTGTGAGCAATAACGGTGCTATTATTGACAGCAGTACTAGCTGTACTAAAAAAATAATTGCTGTAATGGTGGCTGCCATTCAATTAATGGAGCTATTTGCCAGGGACCATGCTGAGACCTTCAACAAGAGTTATCTCACTTACTCTGCTCCACAACGCAGGAGCCACAGCCCCATTATTAGCTACATTTTACAAAGGCAGACAGGAAGCTCAGGGAAGGCAAGCGACTTCCCTGAGATCACACCATGACAACAGTTGGAAATGAGTCTCAGACCCAAGTCTGTCTATGTCGACAATCATGTTCCCAGCTCCTGGCAGCATAAGAATAACAGACTCTTTCTTGTGCCTCCTTCCAGTGTCCAGATGGCAGTAGATTGTGGCAGCCATGGCAAAAAAGAGATACAAGTTAACCCCAAGTAAAACTGAACAGTTTATAAGGGTGAGACCCTAGCTCTCTATGTCCAGTTTGCAGAGGAAACACCCACATCTGCTTGGTGGATTACCAGCAACACCCATGAGACCTCTGACTCCATGGTGATCATACATAGTACTAGGATCATATTATTGACTGTACAACTTCTTTTAGACAGAGAAAAGACTATGGCTCAACATGCTACTATCCTTAAACACCTTCAATGGCTCCCCATTCCCCAAGATGAGACATTTTATGCTACATGTGTGTCTTGCACTACCTGATCCTTACTTCCCTTTCCACTTTCCACTTTATTTATTCCCTGACCTTTATGACCTCCATACCTATGAGCATGCTGTTCCTTCCACCTAACATTCCTTTCTCAGGTCCTACATGGCCAAGCTCAAACCTTCAAAGAAGAGGTAGCTTGATTTCCAATACTTAATCCCTATCTTCATGCTCCTGAAAAGCTAGTTGAGCCTTCCTTATTACCCTTAGAACCTACCATCTTTCCCACTCTTAGCATTAATAATTTTTATTTCATGGTTATTTGTGTGTGGGGGGGGTCTTGATGACAGGGGGTCAAGGTTAAGTTCATGTGTATAACTCCCTTCTTCTGGTGCCAGGAATACATAGAATATCTTACAGACAAACAACAAACTCTCTCTCTCTCTCTCTGTCTACACACACACACACACACACACACACACACACACACACACACACAATGCTGAGTGACCATATCAAGCAGAAAATAATTTTTGAGTACCCACATGGGCCTCTCCTTCTCTCCCTGTGCTGCTTACAGAATCAAGGGACGTAAAAGTAAAGTCTGTGCTTGCATATTTGGCTCACTTAAGGTAAGGAAGGAGTTAAGACCTTCACACCTGACATATTCCATGAACATGTCATTTAGTAAAAAAGTCATTGTCGAATTTTACCCCCAAATCAAAGAGATGTCAGTGTCTGTATTGCAGTGTGTATTTCCCCAAGAAAGAGTGCCATGGTTAATAGCATGAGTGTTGTAATATAAAGGAATGGGGTTCGCATCCCAACTTCTCCTCCGACCAGCTGAGTGACCTTGTCCAAGACCCCTGTTGGCCTCTCCAAGTCCCAGTATTTCTATCTGTATAAAGGAGACAGTACTGGCTTCCAACCCTCAGGGATGGTGAGTTGGGCTATTGTGCAAGTACAGCACTTAGCAATGCCTGGCTATGTTGTGGGGCAGGTATCTAATTATTGTTGTTGCTGTGCTTGTCATTGTGCTGACAATGTCTCACATTCTGGTTGTAGGGATAACATCTCCATCCTCAGCTCCCAGCCAGAGGGCAGTCTGCAGTCCTGTTTGAGCTGTACTCTGTCACTGGCCACAGACACCATGAGGATCACCAGCCAGACACCATGAGGACTGCCAGCCACCAGCAGCCAAATCCTCAGCCCCAGGTAAGTTTATCTCCCACTGCTTCTGTATGGCCAATGGTTCAAAGAATCTCATACTTTGCAAGTTCTTGTTTAAATCTTCCATTTTCTCTGACCTAGGCCAGGGTAAGCATAATCCTGATGGTTTGAAGTATGATCCTGCCACATCCTACCTATGTGACTTTAGGAAAGTCACATACCCTCTCTGAATCTCCACTTCCTCATCTGCAAAACATGCAATATAATTGTGTTTCCTGATCCAAATTGTTGAAACAAGGATCTAATGCAGTCCTTTCTGAAGCATGGTATTCCAGATTTTTAAAGAACACAAGATGAACATTCTAAAAACAAATAATAGTTGTCATAGTTGCCTTCTATTTAAGAAAGGTCACCAATTTTACTTTTATTAATAGTTATAGGTTTAAAATTTTATTCATAAACATTCACTTAAGTTGATTTTTTAAAGTGGTGAAGTCATTAGAAAGAAAATTGGACTGGGCACTGTGGCTCGTGCCTGTAATCCCAGCACTTGGGAGGCAAAGGTGAAAGAATTGCTTGAGCCCAGAGGGTCGAGACTAGCCTGGGCAACTTGGTGAGACCTCATCTCTTCAATATTTTTTTAAATTAGCCATGGTGGTGCACACTTGAAGTTCTAGCTACTTGAAAGGCTGAGGTGGAAGGATCACCTGAGTCCAGCAGGTTAAGGCTGTAGTGGCCTAGGTGACAGAGTGAGACTGTCTCAAAAGGAAAAAAAGAACAGAACAAGGAAGAAAGAACATTGAGCTGGATAATAGCTCATTTGGAGACTGAGCTCTATTTGAATTTTAGCTTGATTTGATTTGATGATTACCCTCCAACAGAGGGAGATGACTTCAGGCATGAGACCCTCATACTTCTACAGGAATGCCACTGACAGGTTGCCCAAATAAAGGGCCTTGGGATTTGCCCTCGGTTGCACAACTTAAATCCAACTTCCCTCTTAATTTTTGGCTCCATTTCTCTGAGTTAACTTGGCTTCCCTTTTCAAGGGAGCCATACTTGTAATTTGGAGTTAATGGCCACAAATCACAAATTACAGATTAAACAGATGCATAATTAAGATGAAATGCACACCGTGTCTGTGATAACAGAAGGACACATGTGTTAAGACAGAGACAGAAAAAAAATCACAGAGTAATGGAGCAAACCCAGACAACCCCTTGCTGACTTGAAACGTGTTTGCTCTGAAGCCAGAGTTGTCTCTACAGAAAGAAGGGGCTGGGAGTTCACGTTAACTTTTGGGTGTATCCAACAAATGACAAATGTCTGATGTATGTCAGCAGATACTCTTAGGCTGAGAGATTTAGCAGAAAATACCAAAGGGAGGATCTAAGATTGGGTGCATTTGGGGAGTTCATTAAAGTGAGATGACCTGACTTCTGCTCTTAATTTAAAACAAAGGTCTATGTGATGAAGAAATCATGTCCTCCATGAGCCAAGAGTGATGAGGACGTTTTCTCTTCTGATAACTAAATACTTTTGTTTTTCCCCATCTGCAGCAGCCAAAGGGGAGGCAGCCAGAAAAGAATGTGAATGCTTGTGAACATAATATCCAGGCCTCATAAGTATAATTATGTCAGGGTGCATGAACTGTAGCCCAAGTTTCATGGCACCTGTTTGAGTGGGAGCTAGAAGGGTGTGGTGGCTTCTGTACACGGTCTAGAAGGGAACATCTACTGTCCAATTTTTTATTTGCATATCTGTGATTCTGGACAAGTTGCTTCACTTCTCTGTTCATTTGTCCTCCTGAGTGAATCATGGTTGTCACCAGGGGTACTATGATGATGTGCAAGTCTTTCTTCACCCAGAGCCTGGCAACTAGAGAAAGGCCAAGCAGTCAGCCTGTTTACCAACATTAGTGTTAGGTCACACTCCCAGCGGGACCTCCAGAATGTTAGGTCAGACCACCGGGGGTGTGGGTGTCTGGTGTGTGATTTGGTGCCGCAAGAAAGATGCAAAGAATTGCACAGAAGTTAGATTGGAAAATGTGGTTTTTTTAGAAAGTAAATGAGAGAGAGAGAGAGACAGAGGAGATTCACCTCCCCATGGTAGGGAAGGAGGCCAAAGCCAGGAAACATGGTGATGGCCATAGCTCAATGAGCACATGGCCACACCAGGATCTAGTAAGGCAGTGCCAACTGGCTGCTTGAGGTTGAATGCTTTTAAACATTCCCCTCTGATGGGAAAATGTCATTAAGGTGATTGGGTGGTGGTCTGCTCCACGTCATCATGAAGAGTCAGGCAAGCATGGGTACAGATGTCAGGTGATGGACAGCAGGCAGATGGATGGGTTAGGCATATGATTGCTGCCTGGTGATGGGGTCTGTCTGTGTCATGGAGGTCAGGAAGGGCTGATCAGTGTCACTTGGAGACAAATACTTGAAATGGAAAAGATAATTAGTACAAAACAAGCTGGGGAGGGGGGCTGTAAAACACTTATCAATAGCTACCTCTGAGAAACCGGTTCTATCCTTGGCTAGTGATTAGAGAGTAAGTTAAGTGGACTGCTAGAAAGACATGAGATTTAGGCAATGTTAAAATGGCTGCTCATTGGGTATGTTAAATCCATGTTATGTCCTTTCAATTAGTATCTATTTGATGCCCATAGGAATCCCAGGAGACACATTACTCACAGTTATAGAAGAGGAATCTGAGATGGAGAAGGGGAAGCAACTGGTACACAATCTCACCCCAGCTCCTGCAGCTGTCCCTCGGGCAGAGTGGGTCCTCAGCACTCCCAGGCAGCCCCTTCCAGAGTCTCTTTCCCCTTTCTCTGCCTTTTCTCCTTCTTGGGAAGGCATGTCCAGCTGCAGTTCAGGGTGGAAATGCCAGCACCAAGATCAGCAACTGGGCAAGAGGCAAGAGGCAAGGCAGAGACTCACACATGTGTTACAAGAAACTCCTTGTCTGTCTTCCTCATGTCAACATTCCCAGGACTAACTGGGAACTGATGCTCAATAAGTGTTTGTTGAGTGAATAACTGACCATTGTACCAAAGCTAGAGCAGAAATAATAACTGTATTTGGTCACAGCTCAGCATTGATTATGGCTGAGAGAGGATCAGTAATTTACTCAATGTCACACAACAGGTAAGTGAAAGAACCAGCATTTGAACCCAGGTTTGAATCCTTCCAAAGCCTCTATTTGCTTTGCCATACTGCCCCAGCTTTCTGACATTGTTCCAGGGTCGCTCACCTACCAATGTTTACTGGCAAAAACCTGACCTGTTTATTAATACTAAAACTGCCTAAGGGTGATTATCAATGTTCAGCCAATAGACATTTTATTAAGTGCCTACTGAGTCTAGATTTCATAGCATTAAACCCTAAACATTGTAAACCCCTTTCACTGCAGGTATTTACAGTTTGAGGACTCTAGATATTCTGGATTGGAAAGGACCACTGGGATTATCTCATGCAACTTGCCCATTATGTAGATGGGAAAAACTGAGATTTGTAGAGGAAACTATCTTACCCAAATTCATGGTAAAAACTGACACAGAGAGATCCATCATCTTCAGTTGGATGTACAACCTTTCCCATCTCTTTATACATATAAACATATGACTTATTTGTTGGCGTTTTAAAAAACAAATTATATGAAACTATATTACGCTATTTATAATGTAATAGTAAGAATAATAGTAAGAGTTCAGGTGCCTTGACTTCTAGCTCCTTTTAACTGCATGTGTAGTATATGAATGCTTACCCTCTTCAAGAACTTAAAATATAGCAAAAGTCTGAAATTTCCTTGGCCACCACCCCAGTCTTAGCTCCCTTCCCAAAGGGATCCATCATCTCCAGTTGGGTGTATATTATTCCTGTCTCTCTCTCTCTATATATATATATATATATGTCATAAACATATATGTGTACTTGTAGCAAATATATAGCTCATTTGTGGGATTTTAAAAAAACACAAATTATATGAAATTATACCATGTATATTACACTATTCATAAATTCTTACAATGAATGCCTTTTCCTCAAGAGTATACCTGGGATATCTTTCCTTAAGATTATGCATAATTCTGTCTCATTCCTTATAATTTCTGAAAAAGTTACCATGCTTTATTTAACTGTTGTCTCCTTCTTTCACTTTTAGATTATTTCTAGATATTTGTAATAAATATATCAGGCTTTAAAACACACACATCCCCATGCATAAGAGCAAATGGTTCTCTGAGTCACTGGGCATTTGCATTTTATTTATTTATTTATTTATTTATTTATTTAGTCAGAGCCTCACTCACTCTGTCACCCAGGTTGGAGTGGAATGGCACAATCAGCTCACTGGAGCCTCAAACTCTTGTGTTCAGACGATTCTCCTACCTCAGCCTCCCTAGTCCTGGGACTGCAGCTGCATACCACCATTCTTAGCTAATTGTTTTGATTTTTTGTAGAGATGAGGTCCTACAATATTGCCTAGACTGGTCTTGAACTCCTGAGCTCAAGCAATCCTCTCACCTCAGCATCCTCAAGTGCTGGGATTACAGGTGTGAGCCACCGCACCTGGCCAGTATTTGCATTTGAAGTTTGAATAGACATTATGAAATCATCCCATGTCCCTCCTGCTGGGAGATTGTATGACAGTAGAGAGGCCTGGATACCTGTATCCATTTCACCTGGCAACATGGTGGGACTCAAGAAGTGAGGCTTTGGAATTTCCAATTTCACTGAAAAAGAAAGTCACTCTAAAAACAGAGGAGAGGGAGAAAGCAGTCTTCTGCCAACAAAATGAAAGCATTTCTCTTATTATTTATAAGGGGACATCAACTTGAGACAAATACAGCTAAAGAATCATGCTGCTGCCACTGATAAACACAAGTGCTTCTGGAGACAAGACATTAATTTATCTCTGTGGCCCCTGGAAAGGGAGTTAGTGGGCTTGGTGGTGGCAGTCATGCTTTGTCCAGGAGTTTCTCTTCACATCTGGTTGCGGGTGATACCAGGACTGTCTGGGGGCTGGCACACTCACGCCACCCCAGCTGTGTGCCTGGCCACTCCTTGCTGCCCTCCAGGGCCACTGCCTTGCAGGATGGAGTGGGAAAGTACTGAGGTCATCCCCATTGCCTTCATGTTCTCACAGCACACAGGCTTCCCAAACAGAATCTGAGCCCCATTGCATTTTAGATCCCAGTAGTGGTCACAAAGCACTGCAGGGTCCACACGCTGATGGGTGCTGCTTGACCTGGCTGTGCAGATTGCCAATGTCTTGTCACAGGACAGTCTCTGCTCTCAGTGCCCGGGCAATTATTCCAAACCATCCCGACATTCTTCTGACCCTCCATTTCACTCTCAGGAGACATTTCCACTTCTGTGTCATTCAAAGAAAATTAATAGTGGTCTCAATTTCAGCTGTGATGTCTATAAATTCATCTCTATGTTCCCCCATCTTCCTTCTGGGTCTTCAGAAGATGAAGCCTGGTCCTGTCCTGTCTGGGGCTAATTCATATCCACTCCTGCCTTCCCCTAAAACACTCTGATCTATCCAGTGTTCTCTCTCTTGTGTCCTCAACTTCACTTGTCTTTCTTCCTCCCCATCCTAAATATATCCTCACCCTGCTGTCCTATATTGAATGACTGCTTTGCCCTCCCTTCAGATCCAACCCTCTCAAAAGTGCTATTTAGGGGGGTACCATCTTCATTTCACATTTGTGCCTTGATTTATTACAGACCAGAGACTGCCCTGCCATACCACTAAAGCTTTTCTCACCATGTCAGTGGCCTCCAAAGGGAGGCATTGGAGAATATTCTCTGGTCTTTATCTTTCCCGGGACTTCTCCCCTGTGTTGGCAATTGCCAAATACTTCTTGGAACTCTGTTCGTTTGGCCCTGACATAGTTCTGCTCCTTGGTGCTCTTCAAGTTATCACACCCCCAAATGCTGAGGTACACAGAATGCTGCCCTTGCCTGGCTGTTTCCACGTGATCACAGGCAATTCCCCTTTTGTGATTTCTACTCCCCAGCTGTAAGCAGGTGACCCCCAAACCCAGACCACCAGCTTGTTTCTTGTCCCAAGTTTTAAACTTATATAGCTGATCTAATTGTCTATAAGGAGATAACCTTGTCTCTGTCCTTCTTGAACCTCAGTACCTAGTAGACTGTCTGGCACATAGAAGGTACTCCACAAATAGTCATTGAACAGATAAATGATAAGTGGATAGAAGTCAGATGTCTTCTCACCAGGGCAATTGAAAGGATGCTGTTAACATCAAGAACCAAGAATAGATTCATCTGTCTCCTATCACAGAACAAGTTCTTAGCAACATGAAGCAGGATTGATGGATCATAATGGAGAGAACTGAAGATCTGAGACTCAACTCCCTAGAGTCCAGACTGAGAGCAAAAGCAGGTGGTGGGCTTTGAGAATTAAGCCGGGGCTCACAAGGGAGCTTTGAAGAGACACTTCAAGGGAGGAAAGGGAAAGCTAACAGACTTTCCAATCTGGTAGATCTGGTAGATCTCTAACACAACCTCTGTCATTTATTAGCTGCCTAATCATGAACAAGTTACAGTGTCTGAGTCTCAGTCTCTCTTCCATGAAACAGGATCAATGATGTCCCCATTGCAAGGCAAAATAATTAATAGCCATAGAGTGCCCAGTGGAAGGCCTGACACAAAGCTGGTGTTTAATAAGCAGATACTCCCTTCCATCCTCCACCCTTCACCCAGGCCAGGCCAGGTAGTGCTGCTGTGGAGACACAGATAATGACAGATAGGACTAGGGACAACCATAACCAGGTGCTCCACATGTCAGAGGTTGTGGAGGGGGGCTAGACTCATGGCAGAAAATCATGAGCACAACAGAAAATCCCCTGGTAATGAAAGTGGAGTTTTGGTGAGCTCAGTTTTAAATACATCAAATTTGTGTGTTTGGGGACATCCACATGGAACTGTCCAGAAAGTTTTAAACTCTGGCCTGAAGACCCAGGGAGATGACAGGATTCCTTGACACAATGTTAGGATGCTTGTGGGTGTAGGTAACATATAAGCCAACTCAATTTGGCTTGAGCAAGAAGAAAAATATATCATCTCCTTCAGCTGGGAAAGTCAAGGCTACAACTGACTTCAGGCATTGCTGGATCCAGGGATTCAAAAATGACTATGGGAATTTGGTTTCCCACCAACCTCTCTGTTCTTCTTTCCTCTATGTTGGCTTCTTTCTGAACCAGAAATATGGCACTATCAGTTCTAAGCTCATTCCTGCACCATTCTGAGTCCAACAGTAAAGAGGGTTTCTCTCTTCTCCATAGAAATCCCAAGCCTGAGTGAGTCACTGGTCCATTGTGGAACCATCAGAGTGGACAAGGGGATGAAGGATGACTTAGGCCTAAGTCAGTGTTCTCACCTGGATCTGGGAGATGGGGTTATTCCCACCAAGCCATGGAAACATTGAAGGAGAAGAGGATTCCCCAAAGACAACAGGGAGACTTACCTGAACCAAGAGAATGATATTCGCTAGACAAACAATACACATAGCAAATGTTCTTCACCAAGAGGGAAGTTGAACCATGGGATGAACAAGATCATGGAGACAGAAGATGGGGAGGGGGCAAGGAACATATCAGAATGTTTGGAGTTCCCCTTCGGTAATCTTGGGAAATCAAAGTAAAATTGTGTATCTTGGTCAGATGCTATTTATCCTTAAATTTCAATGGCTAATCTATCATCACATAATTGGTAGTGTGGGATTTGAATTTGTTACCAAACCTGGCTCTCAACTTTTGCCTTTGGATTTCTACCATATTGCAATGCTAGTGACCAAGAGAGTGTCATAAAAGCTCTCGGCCCCAAATAGAGTGAGCAGGGAGCATATAAAGGGAAAAATTATATAAACTGTACAGTTTGATTTATGTTTCATGACAAAACATTCAGTTGTGAAGGGGTACAGATAGCTACAAAGAGTTTCCTAGTACCAAGGGGAACAAAAGTATGGGTGTGTGGTGTGATTACAGGAAGGTTACATAAGGGGGTTATTTCTAGGTTAAGATGGAAGATCAGTTACAAAATGGAGTTACTTATATCAAGCAATTTTCAAGCAAGTTATTACAGGTTTTTCAGATTCGATATCTCACTCCTCCCTTTTATTTGTTCATGAGTCAATGTGTTGACTCATCAGTCAGAAGTATATTATTGTACTGGGGTCTCATGAATTTTACAGAACTGATTCATTGTTTGACAAAATGAATAATCCAATTTATTATGCAGGGCTCAATAAGCAGACCAAGGAGAAAAAGTATGAGGGATCCAACCAGAACAGTAACAAGAGTTGTTAGCCATGGGTTCCAATCGAAAAAGGATTGAAACAAGGATTTATTTTTTTCTTTCTTTTTGTTGTTTGTCCAAATTTTCTAAGACCTTCTGGAGGGTATCTTTAATAACCCCTGATTTGTTGGCATAAAAACAACAAGTTTCTCCAAGGGTTACACAGAGTCCTCCTTGGGATAGGAAAAGTAAATATAGGCCTCTACAATTTTGAAGGGCAACTTCAGCCAGTCTACCTGGCTACCTGGTTGTGGAGTTGGTCCATGACAAATTGTAGATTTCCTAGGTCATCATCTATTTCATGGGCAAAGCTAGATAAACCCAGTTCTCCATGGACCAGAGCTACAGTGCCAATTGCAGCCATTCCTGTTATACTTAGCCTGACTAAGGCAGGTACTACCAAGGGAACAGTGTGTTTTGAATGAGCAATTGGAAGACCAGAGGAAATAAGCAGAAGCATTCCCTCAGGACCACTATAAGCATAAACCTGAGGCAGCACATGAACAGTAACATATAAGGTAGGCAGATTAATTAACCTTTTGGTAGCACATTATGTAAGACCTGTAGGACTAGTTAACTGAGTATTGGCAGGAGCCAAGTAGACCATGGATTCAGTCATAGTTACAGTGAGAGACAAGTTACAAATATCAGAGAATTTAGAAGTTGGTGGATTGAAACCTGGAGTTATGAGAGAGTAGGTTTTACCAGTTCCATCTCCCAGAGTTATGTGAACCACTTCCAGAGTACAGTTAGTCCCCCAGATGACAGGAGTTTCAACTCCTAAGCCCACATAGTCAAGGGGTTTTGGCTTTAAGCAAAGCCAGAAATCTGAGGCCAACTGGGGCATAGTAGCATTAAGCAGATGGTGCATAGTATTTAACATAGGAAAAAGACTAGGAGGCTGATGAGCCAGGTTTGGAAGCAGTCGAGGTGAACGCAGGAGTTGGTGAGGTGAACCTGGGGTAGTGATTCAGTTGGCAGAAGGCAGAGGCTGAGGTGGTGGTTGGTGGCAACTGAACAAGGGGTCCTTCAGCTCTGCCAATGGCCCTGTAGGTTTGGCCACAGCTTTGTGGGCAAGTGTTTGCTGCCAGATGGTGAATAAGGCACCAGGGTCATGCCCATTCATGTAGAGTTGTAGACCCCAGGTATTCCCTGTACTCCAGGAATAATGGAAAGGATTAGTAACCTTTATATATATAGGCCATTCCGGGCCAGTTGGCCAAAGGGTGATTTCCGAGATGTCATTAGGTCCCCCACTGTATGTTGTGATGGTGATGTATTGCCATTCTGGGCAAAAGAAGTCGTTTTTCCAGACACATTTTCAGTTAGAGGGCTCACTAGAGCAGAGGTAAAAGTCTATACCCCATATATAATGGGGGATTGCCCATTGTGTGCATGTTTCAGTAATAAGTGTTTGCTCTAGTTGAAAACAGAATTTCAGACAAGCGTCTGGATAGACATTCTTTTCCTATTTGTAACAATTCAGGAAGGTTTACTGTAAACTGGACTGTAGGTGAGTTGTAGGTCCAGCTTTGGATTGCTAGAACCTGATCTGACGTGAAAGAAGTTAAAGAAAAGGTGAAAGTGTGGTGTGCCAGTCTAAAAGGGAGAGAACAAACTAAGAGACAACACCAGAACATAGTAGGGCAGTGATGCATTCTATGCAGGATAACAATATATTCATAGAGTTATTAACCAGTAAACAGTCTATTTTGAGCAAAGTCTCATGTTTCAGGTGAGCATTGGTTGGTCAGTCTGTGATGTGGTTGAAACAGGATGGCAGGCTCAGAGGGTGATTTTGAGAGGATTTTTAGGGTCTCTTTCTGTAGTCCAAATGTCCAAATAGAGGGGAGCAATGTCATCTTCTTTGGCTTCCTTGACTCATGAGTGAAGGATCCAAGCCAGTACTCCGCCAGCCTTGAGTGCTGTAGGGGTGGTGAGGATGACTTCGTAGGGCCCCTTCCAGATGGGAGTTAATCCTTCTTTCTGAAACTTTTTGATGTAGACCATGTTCCCAGGCAAGAATGAATGACACAGTATGGAGGATGGAGTTGGTAAAGCAATATGGATGTTGATGTGGACAATATCCTGGACCTATTGGGGAGACTGGAGATACTTTAGCAGAGATTGATTAGTGATTTCTTCAAGAATGGGATCCCGTAACCAGGAAGGGGTCTCCCAAACATGATTTCATATGGAGTAAACCCAGGCTTGTATGGGGTGTATCTGCCCCAGGGAAGGGCCAGAGGCAAAAGTTTTATCCATTTTTCACTGGTCTCTATTATTAATTTGGTCAAAGTACTTTTTAAAGTACAATTCATGTGTTTCACCTGTCCAGAGCTTTGTGGTTGGTAAACACAATGTAATTTCCAGGCAAGGTTTAGTGCTTTACTAACCAGCTGAACTATGGATGAGGTAAAGGCAAGACCATTATCAGAGTCAATAGAGAGGGGGAGCCCAAGCCTAGGCATTATTTCATTTAACAAAATCTTGCAACTGTAAACGTGGTTTCATTCTTTATGGCAAAGGCTTCTATCCATCCAGAAAAAGTATCTACAAACACCAGTAGATAGTTATACCTCACCTGAGGGAGTTTTATTTCAATAAAGTCTATTTCCCATTTTTTCCCAGAGCTTAATCCACAAGCTCTGATTCCTTTTGGAGGCTTCGGCCCTCCTTTTGGGTTGATGTGGGTGCAAGCAGGGCACATTTCAACCCCTGAGGTGGCCCAGCTTTTTAAACCATTAATATGATCAAAATGATTTAACAGCTCAGTCATTCTGGTACATCTCAAAAGGGCGGTAGAATGTTTTACTAATGTATGTGCAAGGGCTGCAGGCAAAATAATTCTAGAGTCCTTAACCCACCAGCCATCAGACCTTTTGTGAGCTCCTGCCAGGTTCACTTCTTCTTCTTCTCTTTGGGTACAGTTGGGCTGCTGTGGGAGAGAAGGAACTGGAAAAGTTTTAGTAGGATAGTCAGGGGCTCAACTGGAAGTTCTGCTGTCCCTCTAGCTGCTTGATCTGCCAGGTGATTGCCAGTTGCTTCTGGAGTGTCCGATTTTTGGTGTCCCCTGTTATGAATGACAGCTACCTCTTTGAGGAGCCATATATCCTCTAAAAGAACTAAGATTTCTTCCTTGATTTTTATAGTCTTACCTGCCACAGTAAGATATATGGGCCATTCCATTCCTTATAAATCATAGCATGGACATGGAGAGTAGCAAAAGCATACTGGCTGTCAGTGAAGATGTTGACCTGTTTTCCTGTTCCCCAGCATAGGGCCTGGGTTAAAGCACTTAACTCAGCATTTTAAAATGATGTACTATTGAGCAGAGACTGTGACCAGATGACATCATGAGCCGTGGTTACTGTTGCATCAGGCTTGCAAACTCCCCCTATTACCAGATTGCGGCCATCCATGAACAAGTCAGCATCAGCCTGGGTTAAGGGAGTGTCCTGAAGATTGGGGTGGCTGGCCTGAGAGATGTCCAATATGTCCTCACAGTTATGAACTGGCATCTTCAGATTGTCATCAGGCAGTAGAACAGCCAGATTAAGGCACTGAGTAGGAGAGAACGTTAGCCTAGGCTGGTCAGGTAAAAGTCTTTGATATTGAGTGATGAGGGTATTTGACATCCATTGACCAGAGGCTCCCTGAAGCAGAGTTTCAACAGCATGGCGAACAATTAAGGCCAGGTTTGGACAGAAAGTTAATTTATCTTCTTCCTTAACTAGCATTACGTGGGTCCTGTCTTTTTGACAAGTAAGCCACCAGTCACCTTCATGATCCTAGGATCTAAGTGAGAACCCCATTTGCAATTCCCCGCTGTTCATGAATGAATGAGTGAAAAGGCTTGATGACATTTGAGAGGGCTAAAGCAGGGGATTGGGTAAGAGCCATTTTCAACTGCTGGAATGCTTGTTCCTCAGTAGCAGTCCATTTTAGGGGCTGGTCCCCCACAGTATCTGTGTATAGAGAGGCTTGGCAATTTCAGCATACCCTGGGATCCATAACCAGCAATACCCCACCACCCCCAGAATTCTTGTTCCTGTTTTGTCAAAGTTGGTGACGGCATTCAGAGGATGGCTTGTTTACTCTTTTTCAGCTGGTATCCCAGATAGGAGACTTCAGTTGAGCAGAGCTATGCTTTCTTAGCTGATACACAGTAGCCCAAGTCCTAGAGAAGTTGCAACAAAGCCTTAGTGCCTTTTAGGCAGGTGTCCCAGTCTGCAACTGTGAGCAAGGGATCATCTACGTACTGGAGCAAAGTACATTCAGGGTGCAAGACACAGTACCCTGACAAATTTTGTCGTAAAGCTTCCCCAAAGAGTGTCGAGGAGTTCTTGAACCCCTGTGGTAGTCAGTCCAGGTTAACTGACTGGTGTCTACTGAGTCAGGATCTGTTCATTCAAAAGCACTTTAAACCTAGCACAGTGTACACCTGATGCTGAAGGGGAAGCAAGCTGAGCAATGTGTAAGGGTTAGGAACAGTAGGATGGATATTTTCAACCCATTTATTAACTTTCCTTAAGTTCTGGACTGTTTGATAATCAGATGTTTCTGGGAATGTTCCAGGTGTACTGGCAAGGTGTCAGAATGTTAGCTGCTAAAAGTCTTTTAATATGTGGAGCAATTCCTTTGTGGGCCTGTAAACTCATGGGATATTGACAGTTATGTACAGGAGTAGCTATTGTCATCAAACTTACCAAAACCAGAGGG
>CAUYQG010049238.1:0-18123 GCA_963574415.1 Tarsius wallacei | reverse complement strand
TGACTGTTTTTTGTTTCCCCAGATGAAAAAAGTCCTTAAAGGGAAACGTTTTGCTGATGTGAAAGAGGTGAAACAAACAACAACAAAAAAAAAACAGCAGAAGTACTAAAAGGCATCAACATTGACGAGTTCAAAAACTGTTTTAAGCAGTGGAAAAAAAATCTTGATAGGAGTTTTGAATCAAGCAGAGAGTACTCTGAAAGTGACTGAAGTTTAAACATAAGAATAAAAACTCAAATTTTTATAAATAAATTCAATTTTGGAGGTCCCCTCTTGTATTCATACTATTTGAACTTGAATATACACTTTAACAGTGGTTTAGACAACTAGAAATTGACCAGAGGATATTGACTAGGTTGGAGAGGCAAAGCAAACCCATTTGCTTAAATATTTAATGAATGATTCTGCAATTTGCTATCTGGATGATCTTGGGCATGTTTCTTAACTTTTGAGGACCTAATTTTCTCATCTGTGGAATAGGAATAACAACAGTAACTACTTCATAGAGTTATACAAAAGATTAAATTAGCTATATCATATAAAGTATTGAAACACTTAAGTGCAGTGCCTAATAAAGGCAGATAAATCTTGAAGCTATGAAACTTAAATTTCTGGGCAAAATGTAGTGGCTCATACCTATAATCCCTGTACTTTGAGAAGCCAAGTTGGGAGGATTGTTTGAGGCCAGGAGCTTGAGACCAGTTCAGGAAACATATTGAGACAAAAAAATTTAAAAATTAGCCAGGATAGTGGTGTGCCCCTGTAGTCCTAGCTACTTCGGAGACTGAGATGGAAAGATCACTTGAGTCCAGGAATTTGAGACTATAGTGAGTTCTGATTACACCACTCCACTCCAGCCAGGGTGTCAGAGTGAGATCCTATCTCTACTAAAAAAGAAAAGAGAAGAAAAGTAAGAAACTTAAATTTCCAGTCCCTCACATGCATGGATACTTCCAAGGCCCTGAATTCATACAAAAGAAAATATAATTATTGTCTAGAGCATTATTACAGGGACTAGAGGTCACTGTGAAACAGGTAAGTACTTTTTAATATGACATGTAAAAACTCATAAAGTCAAGAGTGTTTAATAAAAGGATTTGGAAAAGATACTGTAAAAAGACTGCATTATAGTGGCAGTGCTGGCAATAGTGGAAGGTATGCCTGATGTCATTTGAGGTCCATTCAAGTCCTAAAATTAAGTGATTTGAAATAATCTGTATCTTTATTTAAGCAACTTATATCAAGGACTACCAAATGCATTTTAGGCACTTTTTTCTTATCCAATTCTACTCTCCTAACAAAAAGCACTGGGATGGGGGTTCCCAGTTTGAGGTAAAGTGGCGCATTGAAAGCTAACATCATTAAGATCTGGGAATTCAAATATGGATCTTTTACCCAAAGACTCTTCACAAAACACAAATAGCAATATGGAGATAATATAAGGAGCCAGAAAAAAATATGTAAGTTAAGGCAATAAGAACACTGAGATCAAAGAGTAAATGGTATATCCAAGTAAAAGCTGACTGGGAAGAATCCTGATCTCTGGGGGTGGTTTTTCATGGGGTTCTGGGACTGGCTTAAGAATATGCCAGACCTTAAGACAAATGGAGTGGGGCAGGTTTATTCAATCTATGGTTAGGATTTTGTGTTGATTTTTCTATTCTAAAGATGATAGGTAGTTGCTGGCAGAGGGCATTTACTGAATGAGATCCCAGTGTCTTAGACTCTTTAAAAAAGGAAAAACTTACTGTTCTTTCTCTACTCTTAACATTTATTCACACTTAAGACTAATTCTCTAACTCTGCAGGCACCAACTGTGTGTCTTACAATTCAATTATGACACTAACTACCTAGAATTAGTGCAAACACCACAGATTAAGGGTTTAGTCCCATAAGACTTCCCCCCATTTCAGATGTGACTCACAAGTAGTGACACCCAGGTTACCTACAATTCTGTCTGAATTGGCTACAAATGACAGCCCTCCTCAAGTTTGATAATTTGCTATGATCACTCATAGAACTCAGAGAATTACTTATGTTTACTGGTTTATTATAAAAGATATGATAAAGGATACAGATGGACAGACCAGATGAGGAGATACCCAGGGCTAGATCTGAAAGGGTCCTGAGCACAGAAGCTTCTGCCCCCATGGAGCTGGTGGTGTGCCACCCTCTTGGCACATGGATATGTTCACCAACCCAGTACTTGAGGGATTTTTTAATGGAGGATTCATCATGTATGCATGATTGATTATTAACTCAATCTCCATTTCCTCTTCTTCCCTGAAGCATGAGGAATGAGGCTGAAAGTTCCAAGATTCTAATCCTGGCTTGGTCTTTCTGGTAACTAGTTTTTGTTCTGAAGCTATCCAGGAGCTCATCAATAATTGCTTCATTAAAACAAAAAAATACTATCACCCAGGAAATTCAAAGTGATTTAGAGCTCCAGACCGAGGGTCAAAAACCAAATAATAAAACAAAAGATGCTCCCAATACCTTATTACTTAGAAAATTATAAAAGTTTTTAGGAGTTCTGCACCAGGAACTGGGGATAAGATCAAATAATATTTTTATTGTAGCACAGATCACATCCTCAAAGGAATAAATCACTTTTTCTGAAAACAATGGGTACTGCCATGTATGAAAGAGCTTAGATCTGGTTTTGGGAACTGTCACTGAAAAATTGTTATTATTGTGAGATTGGCTAGGAACCTAGAGTAATTCCTCAGTAAGGGGAAGGGTAAGTGAGTGCCTTTCTGCTGCATACTTTCCCACTGGGGAACTGTACATTCCAGGCCATGGTAGTGCACTTTGACCCTCCCAACCCCTGAATCTGACATGGAGAGCATTCAAGAGATTCAGAAGGAACTACTCCAAGGAGGTAACATGCCCTGGCTCCCTCATCCCCCCTGATATCTAAGTAGCTACAGTAAGACACCATTCTCCATCCTAGCTCTTCACATTGTGCATAGTTCTGGGAACCAGTGATGCCAGTTAGGGAAATTTGGACTGTGACTTGCAGAACCAGGACTTGAGTTGGGGATGGGCTTCTGCAATCAGAACTGAAAAATGAAGCAGGCATAGGCTCCAGCTGCTGGCACTGAAGTTGAGCAATAACCAGAGCCTGAGTAAAATGAGGATTTCAAAACATGTAACATTCTCTAAGAGAGTCCATATATTAGGCCACAGAAAAAGTCTCAACAAATTTGTAAAAATTGAAATTATACTAAGTATCTTCTCAGACCACAGTGGGACAAAACTAAAAATCTATACGAAGAGAAACTTCAAAGTGTATACAAATACCCAGAAATAAAAATTATGCTTCTGAGCAATCATTGGGTCACTGAGAAAATTAAAATGAAAGTCAAAAATTTTTAAGAATAAATGAAAATGGAAACACAACATAACAAACCTATGAGATACAGCAAAATCAGTGCTAAGAGTGAAATTTATAGCACTAAATAGCTACATAAAATAGTAAAGAGATTACAAATTAGTAATCTACTGATGGACTTCAAGAAACTAGAAAAGCCAAAATACATCAAACCCCAAATTAGCAGAATAAAAGAAATAGCAAAGATTGGAGCAGAACTAAATGAAGTAGAAATGAAAAGATCAATGAAACAAAAAGTTGATTCTTCAAAAAGTTAAACAAAATTGATAAACCATTAGTGAGACTAATCAAGAACAGAGTTTACTCAAATAAGCAAAATCAGAGATGAAAAACGAGGCATTGCAACTGATACTGCAGACATACAAAAGATGGAGACTTATAAATAACTGTGCTCACAAACTAGAGAACTTAAGGAAAATGGATAATAAATTCCTGGAAACATATCACCTCTCAAGAATTAAACCAGGAAGAAATAGAAAACCTGAACAGACAAATAGCAAGTAGTGAGATTTCATTAGTAATAAAAAATTATCTCCCAAAAGGAAAGTCCAGTACCAGATGGATTCTACCACAGGTACAAAGAACTAATGCCAATACTCCTGAAACTGTTCAGAAAAATAGAGGAGGAGAAAAAACTACCTAACTCCTTCTACAAGGTCAGTATCATCTCGATACCAGATCCAAACAGAGACAATAGAACAAAAGAGAAAACTATAGACCAATAACACTGATAAATATAGACACTAAAAACTAAAGATTCCATTTTGAAAAGGTCTTAGATTTGGTAAAGTAGTTTGGTAAAGTTGCAGGATGCAAAATCAATGTACAAAAATCAGTAGCATACATGAATAACAATCTAGCTGAGAATGAAATCAAGAAGGCAATCCCATTTATAATAACTACAAAAAACCCCATAAGAATAAATTCAACTAAGGAGTGAAAGATTTCTACAAGGAAGACAACAAAACACTGATGAAAAAAATTGTAGATGACACAAAAAGTGGAAAAACATCTCATGTTCATGGATCAGAAGAATTAATATCACTTAAATGCTAACATTGTCCAAAGCAATCTACAGATTTGATGCAATTCCATAAAAATACCAATAGTTCACTCAGTTTGAAAAAAAATCCTAAAATTCATATGAAAGTACATACAATCCTGAATAGCCAAAACAATCTTAAGCAAAAAACAAAAACAGACATACACATGCCAAAACAGAAAACATCAAATTACACACACAAAACAAAACAGGAAGCATCAAATTACCTGATTTCAAATTATATTGCAAGGCTATAATAACCTAAACAGCATGGTACTTGTATAAAAATAGACTCAAAAATCAATAGCACAGAAGACAGAAGCTAGAAATAAAGTCACATATTTACAGCCAACTGATCTTTGACAATGTTGACAAAAGCATACACTGAGGAAAGAGCAACCCTAATCAATAAATGGTGCTAGGAAAATTGGCTTGCCATATGCAAAATAGTAAAACTGGACCTCAATTTCTCACCATATAAAAATCAACACAAGATGAATTAAAGATGTAAATGTAAGATGTGAACCTATGAAAATACTAGAAGAAAACCTAGTAAAAAACTCTTTTGGACATTGGTTTAGGCAAAGCATTAGTAACTAAGACTTCAAAAGTACAAGCAATAAAAACAAAAATAGAAAAATGGGACTTAATTAAATTAAAAAGCTTTTGTATAGAAAAAGAAATAATCAACTGTGTGAACAGGCAGGAATGGAAGAAAATATTCACAAATTATGCATCTTACAGGAGACTAATAGCTAGAATTTACAAGGACTCAAACTACCCAAGATCAAAAACAACAACAAAATAATCCTATTAAAACTGGGCAAAGAACACAAACAGACATTTTTCAAAAGAAGACGTATGAGGATCGACCCCCAAAACAACTAGAATTATCTTTTCGGAGTATGGGTCCCTGGTAGTACAGACTTCCCCTACTAGATAAGTGTTCTAGGAACCCATCGGCATCAGTGTACCAGCTAGCGAGAGGCTGCATTTAGCTTCAGTTAATTTTGGGGGGAGATTCTTTTAACACATTTGCCCATTTCATGATGGACGGTTTATGAGTGCACCTGTCAACACTGTGCTGAGTGTTCAGCAGTTTTTGACCAAAAATGGCGTGACACTGGTGCCCCACCCTCCCTATTCAAGTACCCTATCTTGCCCTGAGTGACTTTTTTTTGTTTCCCTGATGGAAAAAGTCCTCAGAGGGAAACATTTTGCCCATGTGGAAGAAGTGAAACAAAAAATGGGAGAAACACTAAAAGGTATCGAAATTGACGAGTTCAAACCTGTTTTGAGCAGTAAAAAAAAAATCTTGATAGGTATATTGCACCAAATGGAGAGTACTTTGAAGGTGATTGAAGTTTAAACATGTAAGAATAGATACACAATTTTTTATAAATAACTTCTGGTTTTGGGGGGGCTCTCCTCATATGAATGGCCAACAAGCATAAGAAAAAAAAATGCTCAGTATCACTAACCGTCAGAGAAATTCAAGTTAAAGCCACAATGAAATATCATCTTATCCCAATTAGAATGGCTATTATTAAAAAGACAGTGTAGCAGACGTTGGTGAGGATGGGAAGAAAGGGAAAACTTATACGATGTTGATGGGAATGCGAATTAGTACAACCTCTATGAACACGTATGGAGTTTTCCCAAAGAACTAAAAATAGAACCACCATTTGATCCAGCAATCCCACTACTGGGTATCTACCCAAAGGAATAGAAATCAATATATCAAAAAGATACTGCACTTCTATGTTTATTACAGACTACTCACAATAACAAAAGAATGGACTCAACCTAAATGTCCGTTAGTAGATGATTGTATGAAGAAAATGTGGTATAAATGCACAATGGAATACTACTCAGATATTAAAAAGAATGAAATCATGTTTTTTGCAGCAACATGGGTGGAACCAGAGGCTGTTATTATTGTAAGTGAAAGATATCTTTCTGTTTCTTAAGTTAGATATAGAAAACAAATATTGCTTGTTCTCACTCATAAGTGGTAGCTAAATAATTTATATACCTGGATGTAGAGAGTGGAATGATAAATAGTAGAGACTTTAAAGGGTGAGGTGAATGGGACATATGATGAGAAATTGATTAATGTGTACAGTGTATGCTTTTCAGTTGATGGATACCCTGACTTGACCTGTATGCAGTCTATGCATACAACAAAATTGTGTTTGTACCCCATAAATTTATACCCCAAAATAAATAAATAGATAAAAGGCAAATCTAGAAAACAATGCAAATGTATGAACGCTTTCTTAAAAATATATTTTTATTAATAACACTTGATTTCTAGATTGGCTTGAAAAGACATCAATGATGAGCCTTGATCTATTAATAAATGGAATGTGAAAATTTGTCTAGTGGGCTAAAGTGTTTGGTTTCAATCATTTTATTATCATGTCTTCAAGAAGGAGGCTGAAATTATAAAAATGTTTAAAGAAACTCAATCTCTGCCCTGAAAATTGCTTGTCCTGCAGAGAAATCTGTCCTTGGCTTGGAGGTAATCATATACATAGGAACTTCCCAGTATAGCACTGTTGGAATCCCGTGGTGAATTGAAAAGACCATAGTCTTTGTAGTGTGGACTTCCTGGATTAAAATTCTGATTCTATGTGTCATAGCTCTGAGACTTTGGAAAAGTCACTTAGGTTATCTGAACCTCAGTACCCTTAGGAATAGTAATATTTACATAATAAGACAAAGCACAAAAAGCACCTACCTGAGTGAATGTCACAGAAAAGTTTCTTTTATTTCTCTTGGGTAACTTTGGGAAACCCGTCTTTCCTCTTACCCTTTCTCATAGCCTTGGAAACCACACCCTTCTTCACTCTCTGAGTTTTCATTTTCTCATCCATGAGCATTATAAAACCTCCAGTGCTCTGGAGATTAAATGAGTTAAAGTACTATGAACCACAAAGTGCAAATGATGAACAGGAGTCATTATGGTTAGAAGCCAGGAATCCAAATGAAGCAGCAAAATAGACATTTTTTTGAAGTCTCATTTACTTTCTAGAAAACAACTGCCAAGTTCATAAATAAGTCCTCAGAACTCAAACAGTGATGTGATAATCATGGCTTTGTGCTAGCCAAGTGACATTGTAATTGTGATTTTACAACCAAAGACAAGTTGAAGAGAAGTCTAGAAGAGAGGTCTAGAAGTGAAAGGAAATATTGATTGGAATTGTTCAAGTTCACCTTTCACTTCCTTTTCCTATTTTCCTTGTAGGATTAGGGCAATAATATAATAGTTAGCAAGAGTAAGTCCTATGCTTCATTAGAATGCCTTATAGTAATATCACTTTTGCTCTTAGCAAGATGAGAAAAGTTGGGTAAGAGGTCAACATAAGAACTAAAGGCTCTCACCTAGTAATTAAAGTGCAGAACTACTTTTTTCCTTTTATTCCTCTCACCAAAAAGTGAATATTGGGTGGTGGGCTGTATTTTCAGCTTGATTCCTTATTGAGTTTCAATGAATATGTATGTGTCTGTGGATGCAATTAGAATATTTGAAGACATGACCCTTGGTGTCCAAATTCTAGAAACAGAACAAAATGTGTAGTATGAGTGAAAAAAGGCAAGAACTGAGAATGGGCTTTTGGAGATGGTGTTTCTGATTCTTCCCTCTATCTCACTGCCCACATTCAGTCAGGAAGTACTTCAGTTTTTCTTCCTAAATACTTTTCAAATCTGTCCTCTATGCTGCCTCTTAGGCCTCTACATTTGAATGCTAATCAGCACCTTAAACTTATCATGGTCCAAATAGAACTTGTGATTTCCTTCCAAGTCTTCCCTGCCCTAAGCTTTCTTCGTCTCAGTAAATGATATAACCTGGGATCCGCTCTTCTTTCTCCTTCGTTCTCACAACACACTTTCAATCCATCAGGAGGTTTTACCAGAATGTATTCTGAATCTGACCATTTTTCATCGCCTCCATTGCTTCAATCATGGTTAACGCCGCCACCATTGTCTCTAACCTCTACAGTTGCATCAACTTTCTGACTGGTCTAATTCTACTCTTGTTTCTTTCCAGGCCATTCTTTATATAGCATCCTCAGTGATCTTAAAAAACAAAACAAAACAAAACTGTAGCATTGTGCTCACAGCCTAACGTGCTTCAGTGGATTCCCAGTACAACCAGAGTGCAGTTTAGACTCCTGTACCATGTTCGACAACTTCTTCAACCTCTTTTCCTTGTAAGACTCCTCATATTCTGCTTTTGCCACAATGGGCTTCTGTTTGTCTGCCAAATGCCACATTCATTTCTGCCTGGCACTTGCTCATCCTTCTGCTTGAAATGCTTTTTCCTAAGACCTTCATGTAGCTGTCCACTTAAATGTCATCTCAGAAAACACTTTGGCCACTCTAGTGAGACCTAAAGAAGTTTCTTTCAACTTATTTCTGGTTTTTTTTTTTGTAAAGCTTTTATCAGACCCCCAAATTATGTATTAACTATTATTGTCTTTAGTTTCCACTAGAAGGTAAGTTGCTTGTGGGTAGGGATTCTGTCATGTTCACCTCTGTATCTATTCCACGTAGAGCAATGCCTGTCACATATAGGGGATTGCTAAATATTGATTGATTGATTGATTGATTAATTGACTGTTAGGTTTGAGCCTCATCTTCTTTTCTGAGATTATCATAGTAGCTATCTTCTTGTTAACTTTCTCTAGTTTTGAATGAGTGAGTGAGTGAATGACTTAATATAATAAATATTCTATTAGAATAAATATTCTAAAAAATTATCACCCTTTAGAGAATCCAAGCTCATCTCAGTTTATAGTAGATTCTTTATCATCTGGCCTCCATCTACTACTTTAGCCACATCTCTCATCAATCTAAACATGAATGTATCATCACTCATCTGCTTACATTTACCAAAGCATAATAATTATAATTTTATAATAAAATTATAATTTTATGCATTGCTCCAATTATTCCTATTCCCTGGAAATGCTCTTTCTCATTCCTACCCTTTTCCTGTATAATTATTAGTCAGTCTTCAAAAATCACTTCAAAAAATAGAATAACTTAAGGGAAAAAAAAAGACATCTGTGGCTTCACTTCCTTTAGGAAGGCTTTTCCAAATCATCCAGCCTGGGTTTCCCTAGATTTCTTTCTCCTGTAGGTTCTTAGCTTCCATATGCCTGTGTATTTATCATATCATATTGTGATTTTCTTCACCCACATTCAACTCCTCTGCTGGTGTGTGAGATCCTTGCTGGCAGGGGATAGGTTTTCTTATTTTTATAGTGCCTGGGACATGGGACCTGGGAGCTTACTGGATTCAACTGCTGCATGTGGTTCTAGTTAGGGAAAAAGTCATTACTGAGCAATTCTGTTCTGAATATAATTACAATTAGCTCTGAATGCTGGGATTTAAAATAGCAATGTCAACACAGTGAACATGTAAAAAGTTTACAGATTTCAAATGTTGGCAAGTTTGAATCAAAAACTATAAGCAAAGTATGAATTTTATTTTGTGTTGTTTGTAGCAGTTTTTCCTTTTTTAAAATATAGTCAACATTTAACTTTCCATTTAAAATGTATAAGAGGAAAGTTAAAATTTAATTACAAGCATTATGGGGAAGTAGTCATAAATGAGCAAATTGCACCCTCAAAATAATTATGCATACAATGATTTTTTTTGCAAGTTGACAGTGAAAAGTTTTCACTTTTTTTTTTTTTTTTTTGAGTTGGGGTCTCACTCTGTCGCCCAGACTGGAGTGCAGTGGCCGCTTCCGGCCACTGCAGCCTCGACCTGCTGGGCTCCGGCGATCCTTCCGCCTCAGCCCTCCAAGTAGCTGGAACTACAGGCGCGCACTACCACACCCAGCTAGTTTTTTGATTTATTGTAGAGATGAGGTCTCGCCAAGTTGCCCAGGTGGGTCTCGAACCCGCGGGCTCATGCAATCCAAGTTTTCACTTTTAAAGTAGAGACTATACTATTCTTTCTGAGATAGGTGGGAACAAGTTAGCAGCAATAACCTTTTTAATATAAAAAAATCTGCAAGATCTTTTTGCTGAAATAAATTAGCTGGTCATATCCATTTTCTCCAACTATCAATAAGGTGCTAAAGAGTGGGAAGAGGACACTTTAGACATCTAGAGTAATGTTAGTGGGGGATGTGGTGTGGCACTAAGCTAAAATCAACAAAAACTATTATGGGCCACCCTGGAAACTTAAACTATCATTATGAATAAACCACTTGCCTTTATAGAGTTTTTGTCTCAAATATGTGACCCTTGTCACTTTCTTGGCTTTGTTGTAAGAAATGCAAGTGAACAGTGTTTTTCTCATTCACCACAGGAAGTCTTAGTTTTCTGTGTAATTAGGATGCTTCATCATGACATAAGAGATGATAATACTAAAAAATAGATTCAGTAATTTTCTCAAGGTTACACAACTTGTAAGTGATTGAGCCATCCTATAATCTATATTGTGATTTAATACAATGAAATTTCATTCAGATTCATGAATACCTGACTGGTCTAATTAAAGTAGGAATTATAGCAGATCAATTCATTTTTTCAATACTTATTTATTGAGCACACATTGGATCTTCTGTGAGTACTTACTAAGCATTTTTTCTTTTCTGTGCATTCTCATAGCCCTTCATATGTTGATACATACTGTCTTACATTGACAGCCAAAAATTTAAGGGCAAAAGAGGATTGAGGTAATATTAATCTTTGTGTTCCAGTGCCTGAAAATATTAGGTGTTTCATTAATGTTTGTCTAATTAATTTATAAGAAAACAATAATGAATTGGTGATATAATACTAAGAGTAACCACAACAGACTGTTTATAAATAGGGAGTCTAAAATCTAATATATCTTTGATTTGTGTTCAGGTTGATTTCCTCTAATCCCTTTTTATTTCTGATGTTTCAAATAGTATTTGCTTTTGTGTGACAGTAGACATAATTGTATAACTTTAAAACAACAACAACAAAAATCACTTAAGGAATGTTTATTCTGTTCCAAGAACTGTGCTAGTATTTTACATATGTTTCATTTAATTTTCATAACAATACTTCATTGTACTTATATGGCATAGATATAGGTGTCTTTGGGTCACAGAGATCAGATGTTAAATCCCAGCTTGATCACTCACTAGTGTGTGAACTTGGACTAATCTCACTCTATCAATTATCTACTTCTGTGTAAAAATTTTACTCCAACATTAATGACTTAAATAACAAGTATTGTCTCATAGTTTCTGTAGGTCAAGAATACAAGCATAGCTTAGCTGAGTCCTCTGCTTCAGGATCTCTCATAGGACTGAAATCAAGTGTTGGTCAGACTGGGGTCTCATCTGAAAGCTTAACTGGGAAAGATTCTCTTCCAAGGTCACAGAATTTCTGGCAGGATTCAGTTCCTTGCAATCTGTTTGACTGTGGGTCTCATTTTTTAACTATTAACTAGAGGCTACCTTTAGTTGCTTGCTATTGGGCCTCTCCAAAATGGCCGCTTGCTTCATCAAAGCATGAAAGTTGAAAAGGCAATAGAAAGAGTCTTCTAGCAAGATGGGAGTTATAATTTATGTAACCTAATAATGTAAGTGACATGTCATCACCTTTGCCATCCTGTACTGGTTAGAAATAACTCACAAGGTTCCATTCACACCTATGGGAGAGGTATTAAACAGAAATGTGAAAATCAGGAGGTGTGATTAATTTAAGACTACTTTAGAGTTTGTTTGTCATACTCACTAAGCCTTGATTTACTCATTAATAATGAAAGAAAAATTATGCCCTATACATGTTGTGGACTGAATTTCGTCCACCACCTACCAGTTCATGTGTTAAAGCCTTAACTTCCAGGACCTCTGGATATGACTGTATTTAAAGATAGGGTCTTTAAAGAGATAATTATGTTAAAATGGGGTTGTTAGGTGAGCCTTAATTCCATGTGTCTGATGTCCTTATAAGAAGAAGAGATTAAGACACAGACTACACAGAAGGACAACTATATGAAGACAACAAGAAGATGGCCATCTGTAAGCCAAAGAGAGAGGCTGCAGAAGTAACCAAACCTGCCGTCACTTTGATCTTGGAAATTTAGCTTCCAGATTTATTAGAAAATAACTTTCTGCTGTTTAAGCCACCTAGTCTGTGGTATTTTATTATGGCACCCCTAGCAAACTAATACATGACATCATTGGTATATTTTCTGATGATTAAATAACATGAAGTGTTTTGCAGTGTCTACTTCATAATCTATGTTAAGTAAATGTTAGCTTTTAATATTACTTATTAGTATTACCATTATTAAGGAAAAACCTCTAGGGCACAGAGAGGTTGAATAACTGGATTTTGGAGCTCATCTAGTTTATTTTTCTTTTAGGTCAGGTCTGCAGTGCACCTGTCTTCACTGTTTAGCTTAATTCAGCAAATATGTATTGAGCCCTTTTTATAAAGCTGGTACTGAGCTAGGGACTGGAGATAACAGAGATATGGCCATTGCACCTGATGAAGAGCTGAGCTACTGGGAGAAAGACTCACATAAGCATATATTTCAGTTAGAGCATGGTAAATTAGAAGGGATATGCTCTAGGTACTATAAAAGCCCAGGGGAGAGGTTTTGGATCAGCTACCTGAAGGAAACAACTAAAGTGAACTCTTGAAGTTAGAATGTCAAGGTGAAGAAAGAGTATGAGGATGGTATCTTAAGCAGAAGTAGCCAAATATATAACAATTTAACATTACTAGAAGCTTACACAGACAGTATTGTGAAGTATACCTCACCTTGACTTTGAGCAAATTCTGCAAAAGACAAGACCAAGAAACATATGCAGGCATGCCAAAAAACATGTATACACATTTTAAGTATGATGTTTGCTCAAAAGATGCTGTTAATCAAATGAATGTTAGCATTACCATGTGACAGGCAAGACAGTCAAAGAAAATGGTGGAATTACAGTTGAGTGAACATCATACTACACGTTGCTACCATAATTTAATTCAACTTCAAAAAGCAAAACATAGATAACATGGCTTAAAATGTGTTTATATTTTTTTGGTACCCCATATATTTTTAAATGAAACAAAATTTGGAAATATGACATCCTACTGCTAGTGAGTAGGTACCTTGTTAATTTTTCTGTTTCCATTTGGGTGCTGCATGTAGTGATTAGATATCATGGTAGACCAGCTCGTCTATGCCCACTAGGAGGATGGCCAGGGAAATTTATACTGTGATTAAGTCCAAAGAAACCTTGATAAAAACTGAATTTATTAAAATGAATAGTGTGCTGGATTGAAAATGTTTAGAAAATTTTTAAAAGATACTGTTAACAAATGAATCATCTGATTTCATTTTATTAATGAGGTTATCTTACTTTTAATTTTTAAAATAAGAAAAATGAGAGTAGAGTCAGAAAATAGTGCTTAGCAAAATTATGAAGATTTGATCTTAATTTGAACAGATCTTTTAAATATAGTGAGCAGACAAGAGGGGGGAAGAGGGGAAGGGAAAAATGGAGAGAGGGATATAGGGAGCCTTTAATAATGAGTCAGGGATGAAAAGAACATGGAGGATGATAATAACAATAGTTAACATCTTTTAAGCATGATGCTTTCTTGGATTATCTCATTTAATTCTCTCAATGGCCCATGAGGTTGGTATTGTTATAATCTCCATTTTATATACAAAGAAATGGGGACACAAAGATTATGTAATTTGTTCAATATTGCACTGTTGAAAAGTGGTTGGACCAGGATTTGAACCCCAAAATCCTGACTATAGAGTTTTTACACAACCTCTAAAAAAGGAGATGAATTTGGTAATAGCAAATTGTCTAATTAGTCTTTAACAAGCTTAACAGGCATTCATGTAGCATTGAATCTTTCACTTTGATAAGGCTAGCTTTACATGTATTACCATGTAGAAATGGATATCGTATACAGACAATATAGTAATTAGTTATAGCTCATTTGGGGAAATAGAACTTGGGAAAAGAAAAAATTTAGGCAAAGATTATAGGCCAAAATAACCTCAGAGAGCCGATAGGAGTATACAATTTTGTATAAAATGTGTTACTAATGGGAAAAACTGTACTCCATATAACTTTTTTTAGGTTGTTATTGTAGTGTCATACCGGAAAGAGGACTAATAATTATTGAGCTGTATTTGTGTTTTATAAATATATATTATATTACTTTTACAATAATCTTATAATATTTCATTAACTCAAACATATAAATGAGGAAACAAGCTCAAAAGTCATTTACCCAAAGACTCATAATTAGGAAGTGGTGAATATGTCTGCATGGAAATATAAATATACTTGACTGGAAAGTTCCATTTTTTTACCACTATACTTTGTTGTATTATCACATGGTGTTTTCCTGCTTTCTTTTTGATATTGAAATCTCCCTGAGTGTATAGCACCTTCTACGCTATAAGTTCTGGATTATATTGTTAGTACCTTGTTTATTACCTGCTATTAGTGCTTGATAAATATTTATTGAATTTATCATCTCAGGTTTTCTTGAGATTTTTTTAGCAGAGTATATATACCATTGAGAAGGGAGAGCATGATATATTGAGACACAATTCTCAATATCAGAAGCACCTATAAAAGTCCTAACCCTCTACAAACTTACAAGAAGCTACAAAGGAACATAATTATATAATATTAGATAGTCATGAGCATGTTATTACACCCTATTATGTAAATAAGTAATGAACATGTGCCAGATAGATAATATAGTACCACAGAATTTTAGAAGTAGAAGGACGTTTAGGATTCATTTGTTTGTCTCAGGAGTCAAGAGACATTGATTTAGACTCAGCTATGCCATCACAATAGAGACTCAGAGTGTTAATTCAGTCATTCAAAAAATATTTTTTGAGCCTCTACTATGATGTCAACCCTCATGAAAATTCAGTCTAATAAGAATATGACTTCCTTAAGGGCAAGCAGTAAGGGCAGGGATTTATTATTATATTTAGCCTTAGTATTTTGTGTAGGCTTGGTGCATAGTAGGTGCTCAAAAATAATTAGTGATTGGATAAATAATATGTTTTGCTGCCATAGCCATTTCTCTTTTCCTCGGTGAGTTTTAGTTTCTTCATCTTTAACTGAGGGAGTTGAATTAGATTACATTTGCTGAAGTCATAGAATTAAGATTGTGGGTTTTGAAGCTAGTCAAACCTGAACTCCCACGTTAGCTCTGCACATTAGACTTTTCTGAACCTCAGTTTTCTACTCTGTAAAATGGGGATAGAATGTGATGAAATATAAATGAGAAATTATATGTAAAATGATTATATTTCACACATAGAAAGTACTTTAAAATGGTAGCAAAAGAAACATTTTTCTGGTTCTGACATGCTATTTTTAGGACTCTAATTTTATTCTTTTGTGTTACAGATAAGGAAACCAAAAGACAAAAGAATGTGGTTATTTACTCATACACTAGCTTCTGCTTATTCAGGGAATTTACTATGGAAGCAGCCAAATAGTAATCAGGATATTCAAGGAAGAAATCGGAGCAATACCCAGGACACTTAGTTTACACACATGTGGCATCCTAAAGGAGACCAGCAGTTACATTCTGTTCACAGGCTGATATATCTTACCTCTGCCCTGGCTTTACAAGATAGCCTGTTACCAGAAAAACTCTGTTATATTTCAGAACACTGTTCCTATTGTGTTAGCCTCCTTGCAGTATTCTCAGCTGATAGGTGGTCAGACATTACTGAAAGGCCTGAATGTGCTTTTCTTCTGCTTCCCTTATTTTACTCAAAACTTAATGCTTAAAATAGTTTCCTCCTGAGCATAAACCTTTACATGCCCCCTTTTTCCTCTCCTGGAATATAGTTTCTTGTTTCTTAAACCTACAATAAAGTGAAAAGGCAGGGTAGTAAGATAAGTAGGGACCAGTAAGAAGTCAAGCAGGGGCTCGAAGTCATGTTCCCTGCCAGTCAGTCCATCATTCTTTCCATCAGGCTAATGCCCTTCCAGCATCCACAAGAATGATAAAGGGGATGCTATTAGTGTGAAATGCTAACTGAGGAGAATAAATCAGAGCTGACTTAGGGGGCAGGGTGCAGAATCTTAAATCAGAGGTCTAGACTAGAGAGGGATGATGCTGGCTATGGGACCAGATATTTGAAGTTTTGTGGTTGGTTTTGTTACAAAATGAGCCATGCCAGTTAATCACTTTCTCTCCTTGTTTTTGTTAACCAGTAGCCCTTGGTAGGAGGTCTTAGTCATATGCAAATTAGGTGGTTGCCTGCTGTCTAGGAGGTCAAAGAATCAATGAAAACATTCAGGATTGGAAAATCCCGGTTCCTGGAGCTGTTGAACTAGGTTTCTTAAGTAATAACAGTAGCTCTAGTTTAGATTATTGAGGGTTCCCTGCAATCCAAGAACCATGCCAAGTACTTAACATACATTATCATATATAATTTTTATATATGTTTTATACCCATTTTACTGAAAAGAAAACTGTATGTTAATACATGCTTGATTTGTCTTTTGTATGAAGCAAAAGCCAAATTTTAGAAAGGTAAAATAACTTTCGTTTTTTTGTTTGTTTGTTTTTTTTTGAGTTGGAGTCTCACTCTGTCGCCCAGACTGGAGTGCAGTGGCCGCTCCCAGCCAAGGCAGCCTCGACCTGCTGGGCTCCGGCGATCCTTCTACCTCAGCCTTCCAAGTAGCTGGAACTACAGGCGCGCGCTACCACGCCCGGCTAATTTTTTGATTTATTGTAGAGATGAGGTCTCGCTTGCCCAGGCGGGTCTCGAACCCGCGGGCTCAGGCAATCCACTCACCTCAGCCTCTCAAGGTGCGGGATTACAGGCTGAGCCACCGAGCCTGGCTTCATTTTGTTTTTTTTTAACTCTGGTAACAGTGTCCTTTTGATGCTCACATTTAAAAATGTTTGATGAAGTCCAATATTTTTCCTTTGTTGCCTGTGGTTTTGGGTCATATCCAAGAAATCATTGTTAAAGTCAATGTTATGAAACTTCATTCTCTATTTTTGTCTAATAGTTTTTTAGTTTTAGATTTTTAAATCTTTGATCCATTTTGAGCTAATTTTTATATATAATATTAAGTAAGGGTCTAAGAATATCTTTTGCATGTAGACAATATATGTTAATTTCATCACTTTTAATAATTTTCCTTATTGCAAGGCACCTTGAGGAAAACACTGTGTCTTTTTTTTTTTTTTTGAGTTGGCTTCTCACTCTGTCGCCCAGACTGGAGTGCAGTGGCCGCTTCCGCAGCCGCGACCTGCTGGACTCCGGCAATCCTTCCGCCTCAGCCTTCCGAGTAGCAGGAATTACAGGCATGCGCTACCACGCCTGACTGATTTTTTGATTTATTGTAGAGATGAGGTCTTGCCAAGTTGCCCAGGCAGGTCTTGACCCGCGGACTCAGGCAATCCACTCACCTCAGCCTCCCAAAGCGCGGGATTACAGGCTGAGCCACCGAGCCCGGTTAACACTGTGTCTTATAATCCTTTATATTCCTTCCAGTTCCATGCATTTGATAAGAGCTCAATGCACCTTTTTTTTTTTTTTGAGTTGGAGTCTCACTCTGTCGCCCAGACTGGAGTGCAGTGGCCGCTCCCAGCCACTGCAGCCTCGACCTGCTGGGCTCCGGCAATCCTTCTGCCTCAGCCTTCCAAGTAGCTGGAACTACAGGCA
>CAUYQG010049237.1:0-32996 GCA_963574415.1 Tarsius wallacei | reverse complement strand
TCAACAAGGGTACCTGCATGATCAGTGTTTATATGCCAGGGTTAGGCAACCCTGAATTGTACCCCACATCTTTATAATAAATAATAATTTAAAAAAATTTTTTTCCACCCAAGCTTATATGTTCCTTTCTCAGTGCAGGTATTCTTATGTTGAAGACTTTGCATATTAAGTGGAATTAAGCTACAAGATTTGCCACTACTCCCCCATAAAAGTTTGCCACTGAGCATTTCACAGCCTGCAGTTTGGGTCCCCTGGGTTATTTGAAGCAGGCCAACTGAGATCTGTGCAGTTAATTTTTACAATTCAGCTAGTTTGACATTTCATCATTGGAACCTTGAAAAATGTTGCCTTATTTTTGGTGTAACATTTTAACTTTATTTTTGCAGAAATGCTCTAGTGCCTAGTGGTGTCTGAATGTACGTTGTCTGGTGTTGGGGTGCAAATGGGGTTATGTATCACAACCAGCTAGCTTCGGATCACAGTGTGTTAGAAAAAGCCTTTCAGAGAAGAAAGCCTCTTTCAGTCACAGGCTGGGCAAAGCAGCGTTGTTTTGTTTCTGTTCTTGCATGTACCTCAAGAGGGCAACAAACACTTGACTTTCAGATAAAAATTTATGCATGATTTGAGTTTTCATTGCAGCAAATCTTATGAATGGCTCTTGGGAAGTAATACAAGTACAATCTGGGAGCCATAAACCCATAACTGTTACCCTGAATTCTGCCAACCCACACTTTACATGTTTTGCTCTTTTCTCTTGGTCTGTATCCTTTTATGAGATAATCTGGGGGGGTGGGGATGATTTGTAGCGTATTGTTTGCTTTGTTGAGGTAAATTTTTGCTACAAGCTCCGCATAATAGAGTTAGTGTTTATTTTGAGGGAAACTTTGTATCGTTTGATGAAATAGTAATCTTGTTTGCACTGTAGAACTAGAGGCAGGAAATTATTTTCAAATGTTAGCGTCGTAGTGAAATAAAGAGCAATTCAGATACGCTGTGGTTTTAACATAATGTGTTTGCTTCCTAATGTTTGGATTTTACCTTGCATTCTCTCTGTTTTCTTGCACGTAAGGTATTCAGGAAAACTGGTCGGTTTGCCCAGTATAGCCTGCCTCTCTTAGATGTAAGGTGATAAACTTTATGTTTATTTTACTGGTTGATATTAGTTGTTTGTGCTTGCTAACTATGTAGATGTAACACTGATTTTCATTAGCTTAACAGAGTTTTTGTTTTTAAAGATTAATTTTAGGTTAAAAAGTATATATTGTTACAGATGAGTCAACAGTGTTAAAGGTTAAAAGCCTTTGTTTAAATTAGGGTCAAGTTTGCTGCTGAATTAGGACAAGTGTCCCTGCTTGGTTTTCATATGTCAAACCAGATTAAAGTTTTCCTCTTATTTAAAAGAGAAGGAATAAGGAGGGTTAAGAAAAGCCCCCAAAGGGCAAGCCTGGATTTTGTTTATGGCAAGTTAGTAGCAAGCAGTATATTATATTCTTGCGGATGGAAAAATCGGAAAGCTGAGTGAACAGAGAGTTCAAGGACAAAGCAGGTATGGTTTTTGTGAAGGCTCATTCAATCAAGCAGAGTGCTAATCACTCATTACTATCAGCTAGACTGAGACTCTTCAGTAGTCTCCAGAGAGGAACAATTACTGGTGACTGTCATCCTGTAACAGTCTAGCTCTGGAGATGAAAAGGACCGGCAGTGGGATCTGAGTCACCCATTCACTAGATTGCAAATGTTGCCAAATAACTCAGAACAACCTTTTAAAATAGTTTTATTCCTTTTTAATCAGCTTTGCCCAGAAACAGTTTTACATTCGATCTTTAATATTCCTTGGCTGTTTTCACAAGATGCAATTTAAAAGGGTAGTTACCCATCAAGAAGTGGGTGAGTCATACTTTCTCCCTGTGGAATTTTTAATCCATTTCCGTTTCTTCCTCTTTTTTCCCCCTCCATTAATGACTTTACCTCCTCCAACTATGTTCTTACGTGTCTGGAAAAAGCTGAAGTGCTGGGTGATGCTGGGTGCCAGGCCCAGAAGACAATTTCATAGACTTGCAGAGCTGTGAGGGAAGCGAAAGGAACCCGCCGAGGCCGGCAAGTGACGGACTCTGCTGCCTTGCTGCCCTTGGCCTTATTTCTGGCAGGCCTCAGGACCTGCTGCGTTTCTGAGCTTTGACCCTGATACCCCCTACCCTCCCTTTATATATTGACCACTTTACTTCCTCCCTTGGCCACGCGGACTTTGATAGGTGGTGGCCAGGATCCTTAACATTAGCTGGCCAACCTAGGATACGATTTTAGACATCTGAAAAGAGATTGTATTAGTTGTTTTTCCTCCAAAACTTTATTTGAAATAAATAAGAATTGAAAGAATTTTTCACTGAGCTCTTACACACCCATCACTAATAGATTCGGCCGTACCCTCTCTATCACAAATCTTTTCTTTCTACTGTCCATCAGTCTCTGTTACTTTCTCTCCCTCCCTCCCTCCTCCTCCCATCTCTTTTTTGGATTCATTACGGAATAAGTTGTGTGCTTCAATACAGTTCTCCCCGGCTACTTCATCCTGCTTATCATTCACTGTTTGCAGTGTGTTTTCCTTTGTTCCTACATATAGTACAATGAAATGAAATGCACGTAACTTAAATATGCTGTTTGATTCATTTTGGCTAGTGTCTGTACCTGTCAATAAAACTCTATTAAGATACAGAAAGTTATCCTCCTCCCAGGAAGTTACCTCGTGTCCCTTCCCAGGTATTTCTCCCTGCCCCTCCCAGAGGCAGCGATTCTTTTTTCCCCCCGCCGTAGATTTTGTTTCCCCACCATAGTTTTACCTATTATAGCACTTCATGTAAATGGAACCATATAGCATGTACTCTTTTGTGTAAGGCTTCTTTCACTGGCATAATATTTTTAGACTCATCAACGCTGTTGGTTATCTGTTTAGTGCTGAGTAGTACTCCATTGTATGCATAGACCACAGTTTGTTATCCGTTCTATTGGTGAACACATAGTTTAAGGCAATTTTTTTTTTTTTTGAGTTGGAGTCTCACTCAGTTGCCCAGACCGGAGTGCAGGGGCCGCTCCCAGCCACCGCAGCCTGCTGGGCTCCGGCGATCCTTCCACCTCAGCCTCCCAAGAAGCCTGAACTACAGGCGCTTGCTACCACGCCTGGCTAATTTTTTTTTTTTATTGTAGAGATGAGGTTTCGCCTGCCCAGGCGGGTCTCGAACCTGCGGGCTCAGGCAATCCACTCACCTCAGCCTCACAAGGCGCGGGATTACAGGCTGAGCCACCGAGCCCGGCTCTTTTTCCTATTTTTAGAGGCTGGCTCCTTACCACCTTCAGAGCCAGGAGTGGCCAGTGAGTCTCCCTTACATTTCTCTTTTCCTTCCTGTCCTGTTTAAGGACCCTTGTGATTATATTAGGCCCATTTGGATTATCTAGGATGTTATTATTTCTAATCATTTACCTAAAATTTATTTAATTTTATGCATACTTATCATGCTACCATTGATTGATCTCTAGTTATGGTGGAGTGTTATTTTATGTTTTAGTCAAAATAATAAATGCAGATAGTTTTAAAAAACCAGGTAGTACTTAATACTAATAATGAAATGCAGCAGTCTTTTTTTTTTTTTTGGAGTTGGAGTCTCACTCTGTCACCCAGACTGGAGTGCAGTAGCCGCTTCCGGCCACTGCAGCCTTGACCTGCTGGGCTCCGGCGATCCTTCCACCTCAGCCTTCCAAGTAGCTGGAACTACAGGCATATGCTACCACGCCCGGCTAACTTTTTTTGATTTATTGTAGAGATGAGGTCTCGCCAAGTTGCCCAGGCAGGTCTTGAACCCGCGGGCTCAGGCAATCTATTCACCTCAGCCTCCCAAAGCGCGGGATTAGAGGCTGAGCCACCGAGCCCGGCCAGCAGTCTTTTTTTAAAAAATTATTTCTTTACTTTTAAATTTATTTTTATTTTAAGTAGAGATGGTATCTTGTTGTGTTGCCCAGGCTGCTCTCAAACTCTTGGCCTCAAGCGATCCTCCTGCTTTGGAAATGGAGCAGTCTTTAGCCTTATTATGAACTAACCAGTTCAGATCTTAGAACTACTTCTTTTGGAATTTATTTCCATATATGTAAAGGAGATGCTGTATAAGCTTCCTGTTTCCATTGTAACAAATTGCTACAAATTTAGTGGTTTGAAACAACTTATGCTTATCCTCTTATAGTTCTAAAAGTCAGAAGTTCAAAATCAGTTTCACTGGACTAAAGTAAAGATAGTAGCATTGGTTCCTTCTGGAGCTCTAGGAACAGTCAGCTTTCTTATTTTTTTCAGTTTCTAGATGGATTCTTGTTTGTGTCCCTTTCCTCTATCCTCAAAGTGTATCATTCCAATATCTGCTTCCATCATCATACAACCTTCTCTCAGAAGTAAAATCTCCCTTTGCCTCCCTCTTATAAGGATCCTTGTGCTTCCTCCCTCTTATAAGGATCCTTGTGCTTACATTTAGGGCCCACATGAATAATCTTGGATAATCTTCACATCTCAAGATACATAATCACATCTGCAAGATCATTTTTTGGAATTCACAGGTTTTAGGGACTAGATTGTGGTTATCTTGGAGGGCCGTTATTTGGCTAACCACATGTGATTATGTTGCTCTTTTTATTTTTTTTATTTTTATTTTTTTGAGTTAGGGGTCTCACTCCATTGCCCAGGCTGGCGTGCAGTGTCATGAGCATAACTCTCCACAGCCTCAACCTCCTGGGCTCAGATGATCTTTCCACCTCAGCCTTTCAAGCTGTTGGGACTACAGGTGTGCCCACCATGCCCAGCTAATTTTTTAAGTTTTTGTGAAGACAAGGTCTCACTATGTTGCCTAGCTTGGTCTTGAACTCCTGGGCTCAAGTAGTTCTGCCTTGGCCTCCCATGGCCTCCCAAAGTGCTGCCAATTACAGGCATGAGCCTTTATGCTGACCTATATTGCTGATTCTTGATTTTCAATTTTCACTTTAGCTGTATTCTAGGGTAATTAAAGGTATATTTTATTCCTCCCTCACATTATCTGAATATAATTGTATCTAACTTTATTCTTTTGTCAGTGTTTATATTATGACTGTATAAATACCATTCAGTGCCAAACCATTTAGTATGAATTATTCTTTCTGTAAAAGTTTTGATTTTCTTTTTGTTATTGTGTTTTTTCTTGTTTTTTAGAGATAGGATCTCTCTCTGCTCAGGCTGGAGTATAGTGATACAGTCATAGCTCACTACAGCCTTGAACCCCTAGGTTCAAGCAGTCCTCCTGCATCAGCCTCTCAAGTAACTGGGACTATAGGCATGCACCACCATGCCTGGCTAATTAACAAAATTTTTCATTTTTATAGAGACAAGGTCTTGCTACATTGCCAAGGCTTGTCTCAAACTCTGGGCCTCAAGCCATCCTCTCATCTCTGCCTCCCAAAGTGCTAGGATTACAGGCATGAACATTACATAGTATGCCTGACCCTTGATTTTCTAATAGTTAATAATTGTCTTGGTTTTATTTCCATTAGTCTAATTTTCTATGTGCCATTTCTTCCCTTTATTTTAAGCAAACATTCTGTTGCTATGATACGTATCTATTTTTTTCAGAATGCTCAAACACACTTTTCTTTCAACTGAGAACTTCTTTCTGTTATTTTCTCTATTATAGACTATTTCCTGTTTTGGCATGGTGTACAACTATCACCCTAGGAATTATCTTAGAAAGTTTCTAGTGTTGACCTCTTTTTTCTAGATACATGTCTTAGCATGTCTTCCTCTTTTTTTATATTCTCATTTTGATGAGGAACATATTTGATTAGCTTTCTAAGAAAGCTTGCATAGGACGTAAGTTTAAAACCTCATTTCAGAAGTACTTTTTTCCTGTCTTCACACTTATTTGATAGTTTGGCTAGGTGTAGTATTTTAGATCAGAACTTTGGAGACATCATTCCATTGTCTTCTATCTTCCAGTGTTCTGTGAAAGTCACTTTTGATTATGATTCCTGAGTATTTGTATGTGGCCTCTTGGGAAAAATTTATGATCTCTCTATGGTTGGTATTTTAATTTCTCAAATGTTCCTTGTTGTGGGACTTTTATATTTGTATTGCTGGAGAATTGATGTATGCCTTCAATCCAGATGCTTATATTTTTTGGTTTTGGGAAACTTCCCTTTATGGTGTATTTGGTAATAGCTTTCCTTTGGTAATAGCTTTCCTTTTGCTTTTTCTATTTTCACTTTTTGGAATTCCTTCTGTTTGTGTGTTGCATCACTGCAGAGAGTTCTAATTTTCTTTTTCTTATTTACATTATCTTCAATACCTGTTGTCTACTTTCTGAGATATTTCCTCAATTAATTTTTTATTTTGTCTCATTTTAATTTCCAAGAACTTTTTGTTGTTGTTGTTCTCTGAATGTACTTAGAAATGTGGCATTGTGTTTTTCTTTTACGGGTAAAATGTCTTAGCAATGAAGTTATTAGTGTTTTTTTTATTCCTGCTCTGATTTTCTGGTCCTTTCTAGTTCTTTTTTCTGTTTTGTTTTGTTTTTCACTCCTTCTGTTGTTGTTGGCTCAGGCACAGTTATTGAATGAGGCACTAAAACACTACTTGGAATAAGTGTATTTACTGTATTCAGCATTGTCATGAGGTAGAATTGGAGTGGAGAGAAACTGTTTTGTCTCTTATTGGGTAAGGGGAATTGAACAATAAATACGTTGACTTTTTGTTGGGAGGTTGTTAATTTCAGTGTGTGTGTGTGTGTGTGTGTGTGTGTGTGTTTTCTCCTTTTAAGTTTTTCCAAAGAAGACTCCTATAATACTCAGCCTTAATGCCTGAGCTGGTATTCTGAGTATAGATGAAATCTTTTCAGTGTATGTATTTTTACTTAACCTCCTTACAGTTGTTCTCTACTGTAACTGGACTCATTGAATTTTGAGCTACTCAAGTTCTTTTTCTTCGAAGACACAATTTTTAGTCTCTTGAGGGTACAGTGGGAGAATGGCAGTTATCTGACTGTCTGGGATGAGGAGAGGCCTGACATCTAATCCCTGTAGTACACTTTTAAACTACTTAGCCTCTATTTTAGCCAGGAGTCTTTCATAGTACCAATGGTCTCCAAAACCTGAGACTTTCTAGAGTGACTGTCACTAGGTGACTGTGAGGGATAAGAGATGAGCATAGGGATCGTTCACCATGCTTGACTGGATGTTCTATCTGTTAAATATACTTTTTGGGTACGATGAGTTTGCTAAACTACAAAGTCCTTACAATATACCAGCTGCAAGTTTGGGGGTCCTCAGGACCACCATCACTTGAGACCAGCTGGCTATAAATGTGAGGGTTCCAAACACTACTGTAATGTTTGGTAATTTATTAGGAAAACTAAAAAACCCACCGTAAGTGCTATACTTATGCTTATAGTTTTATTACAGCAAAAAGATACAAATTAGAATCAGCCAAAGGAAGAGACATATGGGGTGAAGCTTGAGAGTGTTCCAAATGTGACTCCTTTCTTTCCACTGTCCTTGGTGGTGGTGGGGGGGATGTGTTATCCTTCCAACATTGATGTATGACATTACACATGGCATGTTATCAACTAGCGAGGCTAGCTGGAGCATGTATCCAGTTTTTGTGGGCATTTCATTAGATAGGCATGAATCATTGATCAAGTGGTTGAACTCAATCTCCAGTCTCCTTCCTCTTCCCAGAAGTGGCATGATATTATGTGGCTCAAAGCTCCAACCCGTTTATCACATGGTTGGTACTTCTGGAGTGATAATCTCCACCACCATGAGTCATCTCATTAGCATAAATGATCACATTTATAGCAAGCAGTTTTCGGGGCTCACTATGAATACAAAGACACTTCTATTTCAGGAGAAGTTTCCAGAGTTTAGGGGTTACCTCCCAGGAACTGGACAAAGGCCAGACCGCTCATTGAGCTGAGGCCAAATTTTTTATTACATATTGTGCTACTTTGTTTAATGATAAGAAGGTAATATTATACTTATAAGAACCGGGTTATTTTTCCAAGTTTCATTTCAATATATCTGTTTGAAATTTGTTATTCTTTTTACCCTTTTTGTTTTCATTTAGGTTAGTGGTCTATTTTGAATCTGTTCTTTATTTGAAGACATTTTCATAAAGGGTAATAAGGTCTTTTGCCCTCTGCTTTAATCCAATCTTATGAAGACTTTTTGAATAGTAATTTATCAAGGGAGACACATTGCAGTCCAATCTGATGTGGTTTGATAGGCACACTTTATTTTCATTTTATAAAGCATAGCATGTGTGTACCAGAAGTCTGATTGAAAGGAAGTAAAATCAGTGAAGCAATTAAACATTAACTAGGTGGGGGCCAATTATGCTACAGTTATGTAAATAGTTTTAGATTATGTATAAGTAATTATATTTTTTGGAATAGTTGACAGGGCAAAAATTAGATTGCTTATTCATTTGAGACTTAATTTTGATTTGTTTTATTTTTAAAGGTCATAATGGTTGTCTCAATTTGAGCCTTCATTTAATTTCTTGTTTGAAGGTTGTTACATGATGTAGCATAACTAAATTGTACCTTCTTAATGGTAATACAGAACATTGAAAATTTGAATTGGCTTCAGATTTTACACTAAATTTCCTTCTATCTTTGGTTTATTATGGCATATTTTTATAGTAAGAACTAAATTTATTTAAGGATATCTGTTTTATAAATGTATGCTTCTGCTTCCTAAATGGAAAGTTGACAAGTTAGTAAGCAGATTTTTAAAAACAGACAGCACTATCAAAGTGGGATGCTTCATTTAAAGTCATCCTTATTTTAGAAATAGGTTGAATAGGTTGAGTATCCCTTATCAGAACTACTTGGGACCAAAGGGCTTTTAGATTTCGAATTTCTTTGGGTTTTGGAATATTTGCTTTGTACTTACAGGTTAACCATTGAAAATCTGCAATATGAAATATTCCCATGAGCATTTCCTTTGAGTACTATGTTGGTGCTCAAAAAGTTACAAATTTTGGAGCAATTTGGATTTTGGATTTTCAGATTTGGAATATTCAGCCTGTACCTTTTTTTTTTTTGAGACAGGATTTCTCTCTGTTACCCAGGCTAGAGTGCAGTGGAACAATCATGGCTTAACTGTAGCCTTGAACTCCGGGGATAAAGAGATCCTCCTGCCTCAGCTTCCCAAGTAGCTGGGACTATAGGCATGCATTACCACACCTGGCTAATTGTATTTTTTTTGTGGAGATGGGATCTGACTATGTTGCCCAGGCTGGTCTTGAACTCCTGACCTCAAGCCATTTTCCTGCCTTGTTTTCAAAGTGCTGCGATTATAGGCGTGAACCATCACATTTGACCAGCCTGTGACTGTTAAATACATTTATGGGGATAAGGAAAAATAATAACTACTTAAATTCATAGGATGTATGTCATTTAGCATTCCTTTAAATTATTTACATTTTCTTTTTTAAAAATTAAGCATGAACTTAATGTTAAAGTCAGGTAATTCTGTAAGACCAAGCCATGTAATTTTCTGGGATTCCATTTTCTTTTGTATACCTTTTTGTTTTCTCTAGGGTTAATACTTATTGCTTATCTTCATTTACTTGTTTTTACAAAAGTATTCGAATATTGGCTTTTCAAACTTTTTAGCTGGTAAATTGTGTTTTAGCCTGGTTACTTGACTGCTGAACATCTTTCTTTGTTTTCTGGTAGAATCTAGGATTGTGTTCTGAATTAAATAGGTTCTTTAATAAGTCTATTAGATCTGATGTGATCTGAAACATTTTTCCTGAAAGAAAGTTTACCTTAGACTAGTTCTGTTTTCTAAATTTGAGTTCAAAGACATCTAGGAACCCAAATTGTCTAGCATAATTAAAGAGTTAAGCTTTTTGAAATTCTTAGGTGACTTTTTTTCTCTTCAATTAGAATCACATTGTTGCATTGTAGTTTTTACTTGATAATGTTAATTTTTGATCCTGTCCAGGGTATAGTTTTGTTTTGGTATTGTTTGGAGACAAGAGATGAATATTATTCCTAGAAGTCTTTTAGACTTTATGAATATATTTGTGCTGTTGTACAAGAAAAATTGTGCCAAATGCATAACTTATTATGAAGTTACATATCATTAATAACGTTAACTTTTGTGAGCTCTTGTCTATCTACTGTCTCATTTGATTCTTGGAGTAGCAGACGAGTTTTGTGTTACGGGTTTATTATGGATAAGGAAAAGTAACATTGATTGAAAGTAAAGCATAATTCCCTTACGGATAAGGGAAAGTAACATTGAATCTTTTAAAACATCCTCTCAGTTAATTTTCAACTATTCTGGATAAGAATTTTTCCCTTTTTATTTGTACTAATTTAAGGGATGTATGGGCAATTTTATTATGTACATATATTTCATAGTGGCCAAGTCAGGATTTGAGTATCTATCACCTAAATAGGGTACATTGTACTCATTAACACTTTCTCATCATCCACACTCTTTCCACCCCTCACCCTTCCATGTCCCCATGTTCTGTCATTCCACACTCTGTGCCCATGGGTACACATTTTTTTAAACACCCACTTGAGAATGACAACATTCAATACTTGTCTTTTTGTGCTAGATTGTTTCACTTAGATAATGACCTCCAGTTCCATCCATGTTATTGAAAAAGATGTGATTTCCTTTTTTAAAAAAAATTTTTTAATTTTAAAGATGTAGGGTACAATTTGGGGTATAATACAAATGTGCATTATGCAGGGACCGTTGATGGGGTGTGCCCCCCTTCTCCTGGCAGTTTCCCACTACTGCCAATCCCACCCCTTCTCCCCTGGCAGTGTCCCACTACTGCCAATCCCTTTCTTATAGTATTATGATAATTGTTCAAGGTCCACTTATGAGTGTGAACATATGGTACTCATTTTTTTTTTAATGACTGAATATTATTTCATTGTGTATATATACCACATTTTCATTATCCAGTCATCCACTGATGGATGCTTGGATTGATTCCTTACTTTGCTGTTGTGCATAGTGTGATAAATACACAGGTGCAGGTATCTTTTTAATATGTTGACTTCTTTTCCTTTGGATAGATACCCAGTAGACAGATTGCTTGATTGTATGGTAGTTCTACAAGGGGGTACCCCAAAAAACCCAGAATTTATTTATAAAAAATTGTATATTAATTCTTGCATGTTTAAACTTTAGTCACCTTAAAAGTACTCTTTTAATGCATTACACATATCGAGACACTTTTTCCACTGTTCAAAACAGGTTTTGAGCTTGTTGATTTTGAGCCTTTTAGTGCTTCTACTGTTTTTCTTCCACATTGGCAAAATGTTTCACTTTGAGGATTTTTTTTTTAATCCGGGGAAACAAAAAACCCATGGATCGGGGTGAGATCAGGTGAATAGGGATACTCAACCTGTTCAACCTATTTCTAAAATAAAGATGACTTTAAATGAAACCTCCCACTTTGACAGTGCTGTCTGTTTTTAAAAATCTGCTTATCGACTAACTTGTCAACTTTCCGTTTAGGAAGTAAGCAGAAGCATACATTTATAAAACAGATATCCTTAAATAATTTTAGTTCTTACTATAAAAACATGCCATAATAAATCAAACATAGTAGAAGGAAATTTAGTATAAAATCTGTTTTGGTAATTATAGACTTGTAATTTGAAGTCAGGTAATACTATATGAATACTGTGTGCCTCCTACTTTGTTCTTTTTGTTTAGGATTTTTTTTGGCTAATTGGGCTCTTTTTTCATTCTAAGTGAATTTTAGATTTATTTTTTCCAATTCTTTGAAAAATGTTGGTATTTTAACAGGGATTGCATTGAATCTGTAGATTGCTTTGAACGATATGATCATTTTACGGATAGTCATTCTTCTAATCCTTGAGCATAGATGTTTTTCATTTGGTTGTGTCTTCAGTTTCTTTCTTCAGTGTTTTGTAGTTTTTCTCATAGAGATCTTTCACTCCCTTAGTTAAATTTACTTCTAGGTATTTTATTGTTAATTTTTTGTGGCTGTTGTAAATGGGATTGCCACCTTGATTATTTCTCAGCTAAATTGTTATTGGTGTGTAGAAATGCTACACCCACAGACACACACACATAGACACACACACACACACACATTTTCTTCCCCCTGTAACAAAGCCTTTACAATGGCTTATAAGGTTTTCTTCATGATCGGGCACACTGTCACCTCTGTTCTCATCTTCTTGTTCTGACCTAATTTTCCCCTCTCTAACTGCAAATAGTGGCTTTCTTGCTTTTTATCTAATACCAGTTATGTCCTTTCTCAGGGCCTTTGCTCTTGTTACTTTCTTGCCCAATATTCAATTTTTTTTAGCATGTTCTACCACTTTCTTTTTCAGGTTTTTGCTTTAATGGCACCTCAGTGAAATCTCTTTTCTTTTTTTTTTTTTTTTTTTTTTTTGAGTTGAAGTCTCACTGAGTCGCCCAGCCTGGAGTGCAGTGGCCGCTCCCGGCCACCGCAGCCTCGACCTGCTGGGCTCCGGCGATCCTTCCACCTCAGTCTTCTGAGTAGCCGGAACTACAGGCGTGCGCTACCACGCCTGGTTAATTTTTTTGATTTATTGTAGAGATGAGGTTTCGCCTGCCCAGGCGAGTCTCGAACCCGCGGCCTCAGGCAATCCACTCACCTCAGCCTCCCGAGGCGCGGGATTACAGGCTGAGCCACCGAGCCTGGCTGAAATCTCTTTTCATTTAGCCCTTCCATACAAAGAGATGATTCTTATTGCCTTCTCTGCTTTATTATTGTTTTCCTCGGTAGAATTTTCTGCTTTTTGTCTCTCTTCCTCTAGAATTTAAACTCCATTAGGGATGATGCTTTTTATTTTTTGTTTTTGTCTTATTTGTTCACTACATATTCTCAATTCCCTGAATGATGCTTAGTGTAAATTTAAGTGGTGGAAAAAATAATTCTTGAATGAGTGAGTCATTATTGCTACTAAAAGATGAAAGGACAATTATCTCTGCTTCTTAGAAATGTGTAGGCTTAATATGATGGTGCTTTGGAGATGAAATAAACATGTAAAGTGTTTATTTAGCGGGGCGTGTTGGATACACAGAGTACTCATTAATTAGTAGCTGCTAGTGAAGAATAAGAAACAACAGAAAATGACCCACGAAAAGGAAAACTGCATTCACATTGTCAGGAGAAGGGTAGATACTGTTTAGTGGTATACTGGAAAAATAGGACTTGGACCATATGGTAGAGGCCAGGGCATTTGGATTTTGTCCTGTGGGTTATGAGTCTTTGCATATTTTTAAGGCAGAGGTGCTGTGATGAAAGTGGTAGGTTTGAAAGATGAATCGAGCAGAAGTTTTTGTGACTCTGAGATTCTTCTGTTGTCATTATAATCAGAAATTAATAATGCATTTAATAAATTTATAACATATAAAACCCAAAACATTTGCGAAATTATAAATCATGCCCAATTATTATTTTTTCTTATTGTATAGTAGTATGAAATTGCCATTTGGTCACAGTTGTATGTGTTAAACTATTTATATAATTGCCAACTTTTAATATACTTTATCATTTAAGATCTTTGATTTAAAATAAGCCAAAGTGTTGATACTGGTGACTAATGTACTAAATATGCTACTACAGGGCAAAGCATGTTTAGTCCAGCAAATATTGGTCAGCCGCGAAAGACAACATTATCTCCTGCCCAACTGGATCCCTTTTATACTCAAGGAGATTCTCTGACTTCAGAAGATCACCTCGATGACACCTGGGTGACTGTGTTTGGGTAAGGTTTTTGGATCTTTTACCTTTTAAAAAAAATACCCCTACCTCAATATTTTCTAATGAATATTATCAAACATACCAGACAAATTGAAAGAATTGCTCAGCAGATTATATACCTACAATTATTAATAATTTGCTACATTTGTTCTATCTGTCACTTATCCATCCTCTAATTCACTTTTTTGTTGCTACATTTTATGCTAAATTGTAGACAAGAGTACGTATTACCCTGACACTTTAGCATGCATATAGCATTAGCTAGGGTTTGGCATTTGTTTGTAGGTATTTAAAAATAATAATTTGTTTATTTCTTCCCAAATTATTTTCTCTTAAGCGTATAGTATTTGCTGGATTTGGAGAAGGGTTGCTCCTTTAGACTTAGAGAGCTCCTTTCCTTCTTTTTCTAGTGGCTGTTTTTTTACTTACTGGACTTAACCAGTGTTGAACAAATAAGTTGAACTTCACACACAGACTTGTGATACCTTTTAGTCACAGCATATTAATGGAAACAATATGACAGTTCTAGGTGCATTTTGAATAGATTTTTAGATTCAAAAAGCACTTTAAAACACCGTAGAGATACTGTATAACTTTTTGTTTTACAGATGAGGAAACAGGTATAACAGATTCAGTGGTTTGTTCAGTGGCTCACAACTAGATAATAGCAAAGCTTCAGCAAAACCTGAGATCTTTAGATTATCAAGCTGATATTTATACTGTGTGAGGTTTTTTCCTGAAAATGTGATTTGCCATACTAATACTAGACTATATATCTGTTATATTTGTTTTTGAGATAAAAATACACTAATAACCCATAACTTCCTTGAAAGAAGAAAAGTGCACAATAAATGTTTAGTGGATTTTATGCATTCAATTTTTTTAATTTAAAAATTCAAAAGATATGTAGGAGTATACAGTGAAAAGTCTTCCTGCTTTTGTCCCTAGCTACAGTTTTTGTGCTCTTTGAGGCAATGATTGCTACCTGGTTTTTGTGTATTTTTTCAGAGAGATCCTGTGTTACTGAGTCTTTTTAGATTTAAGAAAAGCAGGGTCATTGTATTCTCTTTTCTCCAGAAAGCTTATACTCAGTACTATATCTGGTTTCTTGAGTTTTTCTTCTTTTATGTTTAAATGTGTATATTCTCTCATAAAATAGCCGAATGTATTGGAACATAGATGTCCACTTTTAAATCTGTTTTTAAGGCTCAATTGTTAATAGTATCGCTTTTGAGATTCTTAGTAATTAGATAAATAACTTGAAGTATTTCTAGCCTTTTTGTTCATATTTAAGACATCACTTTCCTAGCTATTTATTTTGTTACTTTTATGTTTTAGTAACCCTCTATGTGAATTTAATTGCAAGAACTGAAGCATTTTTTTTAAGGGCTAAAACATTTTATTTTGATCACTTACAGGGAAGTACTTTTAAAAACGTATATGTTCTTTCTTTGATAGTTTAGCTTTATCCTGCTAACTTAGAGTCATATGAAATACCAATCAATGATTTGGGTAATTTGTACAAGAGTATTAGAATATGAGTTTTAACTCAAAGCGATCCAAGAGTCCTAGAATATATTTTATTTCTAAAGGATGTCCCTTACTTGCAGCCATTATTTCTCCCTTTCATGTCTGTTTTCTTTATCTCTTTTCTGTGTGCACGCCACCTTGTTTTTCTTTGGGGTTAGAAATTGTACATCCAGAGTTACATAAGTAAAACAAAGTAAAATTCCAGTTGTGAATGCAGTGAATATTTTACTCACATAGATTTTAATGTGTTTAGTTTCTCATTTATTTTTGTGACTCAGGTTTTTTTTTTCCTTTAAGGTTCTAACCCAGCTCAAGATAACTGAAGTTAGTGGTTAAAGAACCTCCAGATAGATGTTTCCATACTATTGATAGTGACTATTGTTTTCAAATTGAAAATAGCTTTATTGTTAGGACTGTAAAAGTAGAAACAGTGTTTCATTGTAAAATATTCAAACCATAAGAACTTTATAAAGAAGAAAGCAAAAAAAATCACTTAGAATTTTCCCATAACAAAATGGCTAATACAATTTTGGTACAGCCTTCGAAATGATTTAATACCATTGATATTGGTGCTGAAATTTTTTTTGTTTTGGGGCTAAATTTCAGGATTTTTAGATGATGCTCAGTGCATACTGATATGTTTCTGTAATTTAATTTTTTTTCCTTTTTAATAAACTTGATATACTTAAATATTGCATATAAACATATTGTAAAACAAATTATAAGCAGAACTGCAGCATGACAACTCTTTTCTAAAAGCTGTGGTAATGACAGTGTGAGTGGCATTTTTAGATATTTCGGAAGTAGAATGTTAGCATGGGGATAAATGGTTGAAACATAATTAACCTTAAGATATTTGCTTTTGAGTGATTGGTCATTGATGGAGTTAGCTGGTATAGAGGAAAAGAGGATAATCAGGGATCTCCTATTAATGCACTAGACAGTGACAGTTGGGGGGAATTTACCTTGTAATACTTTTAAATATGGTAATTAACAATCGTATTGATAGTGGAAGTTGACTGTTTTGTTTGGACAACTCTTTTTTTCAGATTTCCTCAAGCATCTGCTTCCTATATATTATTACAATTTGCACAATATGGGAATATCTTAAAACATGTGGTAAGGCTTAATTTTTTTCAAGATTTTGGCTTAGGAAGGATAAGCTGTGAATTTAGAAAAACTTTACTTCTGAATTTTGTGTTTTTTCTGAACTTAAATTTTTTTTTTCTTTTTAAAAAAGTTCTGGTTAAATATGTCCTTTGGAGTCTAGAAGACTGAAAGTTGCATAGTGTTTGATATAAAGAGTTAAAGTGAGAAAATAAGAAGAGTGAGAGTTTCACGATCCTCCCCCACCTCCTTTCTTAAATAGTTTTCAGTCTCTTAAAAAAGATTTATTATACCAAATATTATATTACTGTTGGGGATTAAGGAAGAGGAGGGAGTTCCTGAATTTATATAGAGTTTTTGGAGCTTTTTAGCTTATAGAGGACTTTAAAAAAATTATCTTACCTTATACCTCAAGTTGTAAACAACAAATCTTTTTCTGTTACTAGAGATTGACTTATTTTACTCCTACACAAATCAGATTGAATACAGTTTTTTAAAAAAGTGTTGATATGACCTTTTTCAAGAAAAAATTATCTTTTGAGACTTACTTTACTTTCAGAGAATATTTGCCACATATTCTTTATTTCAGAGAATTGAGAACCAGCTAGAGATTACTGAAACTGTTCCATAGGATTTTTGTTGAACCCTAGTATATATAGCTTTTTACAGGGCAAGCAATAAAAAATAGAAGTAAATTTATCTTTACATGTTTCTATTTTCTAATAAAATTCATTAGGTATAGATTTCATTTATTTTATATTTTAAGAAGCAATTTCATTCTTTGCAGATGTCTAACACAGGAAATTGGATGCATATTCGTTATCAATCTAAACTGCAGGCCCGGAAAGCCTTAAGCAAAGATGGGAGGATTTTTGGAGAATCCATCATGATTGGTGTAAAACCATGTATTGATAAAGTAAGTCATTGGTGATGTAAGGAAAATAGCTTAATCTATATTGCTAGCACAAGACTAAGTATTGAAATTGGTGGTTATGTCACTTGGCTTTACTGTGCCTCTTTTTCATAGTTTGTTAAGTGATATTTACAGTACTCTTCATGGGAAGCCAAAGGTATTTAGTCATAAGACTTCAGAATTTGGAGATAATTCATCACAGCTCCTGCGTTATCAGTAAAGGAAAGAAGCCAAGAGCTTAAGTAATTTGTACAGAGTTGTTAGAGGTGAGGCCTAGGTTTTCGGTCTCTTTTGACTACTAACCCGTTCTGGTTTTTTTTTTTGTTGTTTTTTTTTTGAGTTGGAGTCTCACTCTGTCGCCCAGACTGGAGTGCAGTGGCCACTCCCGGCCATCGCAGCCTCGACCTGCTGGGCTCCGGCGATCCTTCCACCTCAACCTTCCAAGTAGCCAGAATTACAGGCATGCGCTACCACGCCTGGCTGATTTTTTGATTTATTGTAGAGATGAGGTCTCACCAAGTTGCCCAGGCGGGTCTCGAACCCGCTGGCTCAGGCAATCCACTCACCTCAGCCTCCCAAAGCGCGGGATTACAGGCTGAGCCCCCGAGCCCAGCCCATTCTGTTTCTTGTGCAAAGCAATATCAGATTCTTTAAAAGAATGGTAGTATTTTATAATGAATTAGTTTTCATGAATGGTTAGAAAAGGTGAAGCTTTTTGTTAGTTCTGTTTCAAAATATTTAGAAATAATCCTTTATTTATATACTTATTAAATAATACTGAGTACAATTTAAACTTTTCCTTGTGGCTTGTAAAATCATTGTGAACTTTCTTTAAATAAATATATGTGAACTTGGACTATGGGTACATTGTGCTTGTATTGTGCTTGATGCTGGTGTATACACATTTGTGAACAAGGCAGATGTGTTTCCTGTTAGTAATCTGTTGTAGCTGTGTGGTTGTATAGTTACTAATATTGTACTGTACTATAACAGATTTTCACACAAACTAGAAGAATGCTTGGCTTACCGAGTACTGAATAGCTTTGGTCTTTGATTCTTTCTTCCAGCCCAGGTTTCCTGAAGAATTCTCTTCCCTCTTTGCTGTCTACCTTAATTCCATGGGATCATTTTATTTTATTTACTTTATTTTATTTGATATTTTATTTTAGATGTGGGGTACAATTCAGGATTAGATATAAGTGGTCATTGTACAGGTAAAGTTTGGACGTCCATTGGTCCCCACTTTGCCTGGTTTGAGATCAGGAACCCTTACTGATGTTATGTGCCTCTCCTCCCTCCCCTAGCAGTTTCTGGCTACTGCCTATCTGTTTCTTACAGTATTACGGTAAATGTTCAGGGTCCACTTTGAGTGAGCACATGTGGTGCTCTTTTCTTTGTTTCTGTGATAAATCACTGAGTATTATAGAATTCTCTCTTTTGTCCTTGCTGATTTTTCCTGGTGTTTTAGATTCTTATTCTTATGGTCTATGGTTGTATTGAGGTTGTTTGAGGGTTCTGAAATGAGTTTCCTGGCTAACCATTAGAACTCAGATGCTAGGTAAGAAGCATGTACTGTTTTCTTAAACCTTACTTGAAAGTTTAACTAGATCAAATAAAGTATGCCTCTTTTAATAACTTTTGATAATTTGTTTAAGTAGGATGTAATATTGGATAGTATGTACTATGTTTATATACAGAGGAGTTGTTTCTTTGTTTCTCCAGAGTGTTATGGAAAACAGTGACAGAAGTGCTTTCTCATCTCCATCTCTACCCTTTACTCCACCAATCAAAACCTTGGGTACACCATCACAACCTGGAAGTACTCCTAGGATTTCTACTATGAGACCTCTTGCTACAGCATACAAAGCTTCTACTAATGACTATCAGGTATTTTAAGGATTGGATAAAAAAGATGTACTTTAAAGGCTGAGTGCATGGCATGTTCAACTTTTTGAATGAATTGCATTGTATGCCAGTGAATATTTTTGGCTGAGACGATTGCCTTGGTGAAACTGTTTAACTTTTAGAGTTTCTTATTTTCAAGTTAGTATCTTGGCCAATTGGAAAGTTATCTTGAGTTTTTAAAAAACACATTTGCCATTCCTTAAAACATTTTAAGTGTTATTTTTTTTTTTCTAAGTTATATTTGCACACATACAAAGTATCATCTTTGCATATCTTTGGCATAAGGGAATATTAAAACCCCGTTAAACTGAGTACTGAATCTGATGGTATCAGAAGTGAAGAATTTTAGTTTGGAGTAGCTTAGGTTACCAAAAGAAGACATTGACCACCTCCATTCAGAGAAGAAACATATCTCATTTCAAAAAGTTTGAAAAAGTTTATTATATTCTTTGAAGCATAGTAGAAGGTTGTGACCCTCATTCAATGTATTATTCTTTCCTACTAATAAGCCAAGCACTCTGAGCTTAATCAGCTACAAGCACAGGTCCTGAAACTGTACACCTGCTTTACAGGTAGTAATAGTTTAGTATTTTTGACTTCCCCTGAAATTTAGAGATGATTCTAGAATTGCTTTTTCTTCCTTTTAGTTTGTATTACTGATATTTTATATCCCCCATTTCTTGCAGCTTTTGTGTTCTTTGCTCAGTTTTCTAATTTAATATGTTCTTTGCTTTGTCAAAGAAATAAAATGTCATCATTCTTGGGATATTTTAATTTTTTAAATATGCAATTCCATGCTGTAAATGCATTTTAGTGTTTCTCTTTTGAAGCAATGATTAACTCTAAAATTGACTGTGACACTGACGAAACCATAATCTAACAATTTTTTGTGTGTGTTTGCTTTTAATAGGTTATTTCTGACAAACAAACGCCAAAAAAAGATGAAAGTTTTGTATCCAAAGCAATGGAGTACATGTTCGGCTGGTAGTATAATAAGAGCTAAGAACTCAACTCACAAGGAAGAGGTTACTACACTAAAACAGAGTTAGTAGAGTGCTGCTGGTTTCCTTTGGTTAGTTATATAACCACTGCTGGCCAGTACTGGATAGCTATCTTACGCTTCTTTTAGAAAGAAGCCTTTTTCTTTAAGGATACAGCCTATAGCTCGCACTTTAAAAGATGCTGGAGATGGGTACATATTAAAGAAAACTAAAAATCCCTGTAAATAGGATTTTGTGTTTTCTGTAATAGTGCATGCTTAAGCACAAAAACTCAGCATTGATTACTGTAAAGTTAATAGTTGGGTTTGTGGTGAGGCTTTGTAGTCTTCATGAGAAGGTGGGGTGAATTTCATGAAGGGGAATTACAAGTTCTTCTACCAAGACACAAAGATAATTAGCAATTTGAATTATGGTCTTTTAATTTAGATAGTATTTAATATTTTAATTATCTTTGTTTGTGTATGTCCTGTCATGGATTGTCATCTTTCAGTATTCTAAAACCAAAACATTCTTTTAAAAAACCTACTACTAAAGTTTCTTGATAATAAACTTTGTCAACTTTATATATTGAACATTGTATGAAAGGATGATTTATAATTATAAAAAGTTTTAAGTGTTCACTGAAATAGAGAAAATATGTTATGAACCTCCATATACCTGTAATACAGCTTCAGTTACCAGTAAACTTTGCCATACTTGTTTCTTCCCTTCCCTTCCTATTTTGTTTAAAGCACATCCCAGGTGTTATGTCATTTTAATCTATGTACTTGAAGATATATTTAAAAAACACACTTCCATGTGTCAAATGTCAATATCCCACCTGATCGAATTATAATAATATTTTAATAGCTAATATCCAGTCCATTAAAAAAATTTCCTACTTGTTTCCTAAATATAATATTTATGGTTGACTTGTTCAAATCATGGTCTAGGCTGGGTGTGGTGGGAGGCCAAGATGGGAGGATTGTTTGAGCCCAGGAGTTGGGACCAGTCTGTGCAATATATAGCAAGATAGCAAGACCTCATCTGAATCAGTTTGCATTAAGACTTGCAAAATAATGATTTTCCAAATCTATTGTTCCTGTTACATTTACAAGCCGGAATTCTGTTGTAGAAGAACCTTGCTTCTGTAGGCTATATAGCATGGCAAGATAAATACTTTTCCTTTATCGTTTTTTAGACTAATGTTTTGGTCCCTTAACAACCTCCAGTGGTATCCTATGAGTGAAAAAAAAATTGTTTTTAGCATTACTGTACACAAGACTTTAAATTTACTGTTTGCTTTTTTGTTCAAATTATCCACCTTGGCCAGTGAGGACCTCATCAAAATGGCTCTTGTGTGAAAAAGAGGTTTTTAGTTGAAATAACCTGAATAGAAATAACAACTGGGATAGAGAGTAAGAACATAGACTACATAAAAATATCTTGTCTAAGATCACATAGGTGTATACTGACAGCAGTAGAACAGAAACCCAGGTCCTCTTCTCTAGAATGCAGTGATGTACAACTACAGCATATTTTCTGAGATTTAGGTTGGTTTTTTAAAGCCATTTACATTTAAGATGAACTGGAGAAGTATTTTAAATGGATTTCCTGGGTTCTAATCACAGCTCTAGAATTAACTTCTGATTAAATAGTATTTGAAAAGAAAATCTTTTTAAAAGAACATAAATATGTTTAAAAGATCGTAGGAAAATATAAGCAGTGGTTCAGTGAAACATATTTTTTTGGAGCCTTTGGGTCATGACTTAAAATATCAGGTTGTTTCTTGGTTAATCAATGGAAGATGTTTTATAAATTTTAACCATCTATCTCTTCCTGGTTGTTTTGAATTAGTAGTTAAGTCTTGCAACAGTTTTTGAAGCATAGTTTCAAGTGTAATTTACATAGTTAGATTTTTTGTTATTGATAACAGCATTGTAGCCTCAATACTTCAAAAACATACCTAATTCAAGCTACAGATGTACCTCCATCTTGTGGTGACTTGTCAGAAGTATCCAACATGAAAAGATTTTTGAGTAAACTTTAAAAACAAACTGTCACATCTGAGATAAAACGTCAATTGCTGTATTTAAGATTTTGGAAAGATTGACAACTTTTTTCCATCTTGGTTTCTTTCTACCTTTCTTGAAGTTTGGTTTTATTAGTGTACATATTTAATTTTATCATAAAGAATCAAAGGTGTTTCTTGAGGGTAGTGTACAGGTGTGTAAATTAGTCATTTTTCTTTTTCAATTTTTTTGAGCCAGAATAAAAGGAATGTCAGAAACATTGATTTATATCACTGATTTAAGAAACAGAAATGAGTGAGAACCAAGGAGATGTAATTCAATGTTTCATGAAGCTCTGCTGCAGTTTATATGACCTATAAGAAGAGCATAGATACCTGTAATTTCATCAGTCAGTATTTGGAGAACTTTATTCAGCAACCAACTCAAGTAATATTTATTGAGCTAGTATGTGTTAGGGCCTTGAGATATATCAGAGGAATAAAGACGGTTCCCCACTCTTGTGGAGCTAACATTCTAGTGGGAAGAAACAGCAGGAAATAATCATGGTAAATAAGGCATTAGAGTAAGTTAGAGAATAATGGGTGCTGTGGGGGATAAAATGATCAGAAATGCTGGAATATTAAGCAGGTAGTCCTCACGGTAGTCCCTCATTGAGAAGGTGAGCGTTGAACAAAGATTTGAAGGGGATGAAGTGGTTAGCAGAATAGAATCTGGGAAGAAACATTCCAGGCAGAGGGAACGATTAGGGCAAAGGCAAGAGTTTGCCTAGTTTGTTCAAGGAACGTTGTGGAGGAGGTTAGAGATGAAGAAACGAGGCATAGCAGTAGGAAAAGAAATGAGAGGTGATGGGAGCTCAGATTACATAGGATCTTCTAGACATTTATAAGGATTTTGTCTGTTACTCTTTTTTGGTGGCCAGAATAATGGCTGCAAAGATCTTATTCTTCTGAACCAGTGAATATGTTAAATATATTACATGGCAAGGGAGACTACATAGGTGTGATTAAGGGTATGGACTGAGATGGGGAGATTAATAATAAATTATTCAGGTGGGCCCAGTCTAATCACAACCCTCAAACTTGGAAGAAAACTGCTCTGCCCTCCCCACCCCGCAACTGCCCCAGTAAGATAAAGAGCCTCTAGAAGCTGAGAATGACCCCAACTGACAACCAGTAAGAGAATGGAGACATCACTTCTACAAATACGAGAAACCGCTTCCTGCCAAAAACCTGAATGTGCTAGGAAACGGATTCTCCCCTAGAGCCTCTCAAAGGGAACACCTCCCTGCTGAGTTCTTGACTGACTTTGTGAAACTAAGCAGAGAGGCATCCAAGTTCACCGGACTTCTGACCTGGGTTAACTGTAAAATAATAAATTTATATTTTTAAGCCTTTGAGTTTGTAGTAATTTGTTGTGACAGTAATAGAAAAGTAACACATTCAGAGTGAAACAGGGAGCCATTGAATAATTTTGAGAAGAGTATCATGATTAGACCGGTGTCTTTTGTTATGTAAATTTCTTTGACCTCTTAATAGCACAGTGGTTTTCACAGTTAACTTCTCTAAAGTTATAAACCTTTCAGCTTTAGTAGTAGAAAGCTGAGTAATTTATATACTTTGGTATTAGACACTGCATTTTGACAGTTTTAGAAGCCTTTTACACTAGATTTCAGCATTAGTATATGTTTCTTTCCTAGGAAATTCAGATTAATATGATCTGGAACAATTAAATGAGTTAAAGTTATTTAATTTTTCTTCTCAAGAACTAAGTCTTTGTTAAAACAAAAGTTGCTAAAAATTGAATTAAAAGATTAAGTTCATGTCTCAATATTTCTGAAAACGTGGATATGTTTTTTTACAGCATTCTATTTTAGCTGCCTCAAATAGCAACAGCACATGAGTGTTATGAATCAGTCATCAATATATAACAGTTTGTTTTCAAAATTCGTATGGGATAGTAGCTCAATAAAACATAGTTCTGCCAGATGGGGTGGCTTAGTCCCAGCACTTTGGGAGGTTGAAGTGGGAGAATCGCTTGAGCCCAGGAGTTCAAGACCAGCCTTGTCGCTACAAAAAATACAAAAAATGTTTTTCAGGTGTGGTGGTATGCACCTGTAGTCCCAGCTACTTGGGAGGCTGAGGTGGGAGGATTGCTTAAGCCTCTCAAGACAAAAGCCTAGCTCCATTTGAGGCAGTGGATTTCAGCTTGGGATGAAATAGCTTCTCTGATTAGCTATGATTAAGAAGTTACAGCTGCAGAGAATGACGAAAACTTTTGGGCCAACATGTAAAAAGACCCAAAACAGGACTTAGCAGTCGCTAATAGAAAGTTCTTTTTTATTTTTGAGTTAGGGTCTCTGTTGACCAGGCTCGAGTGGACAGCGCACCAAGGCTCCCACCTGGGCTCAGGTGACCCTTCTGCCTCAGCTTCCCAAGTAGCCGGGACTACAGGCGCATGTCACCACCCAGTTAATTTTTTGTAGAGATGACGTCTTGCTATGTTTCATAGACTGGTCTCTAACTCCTGGGCTCAAGCAATACTTCCGCCTTGGCCTCCCAAAGGGCTAGGATTACAGGCATGAGCCACCATGCCAAACCAGAAAGTTCTTAAAAAGAGTTTTCCTCAAAGCCACTTGTATTCAGAATTGTATACATAGTGATAGAAACTAATCCTCTATTGTGCTTTTGCGTTTCAAAATAAGTTGACTCAACTGTGTTTTAGAAGGCCACTAGCTTCAAAGATATCTTTTAAGTGATAGAACTATGTAAGCATTCTTAGGGAGCATCTCTTGTTCCTCTGGAGAGGAAAAAATTTAATCCTCTTTCTTTGTAGTAAAATGCTAGGCACAATAGATATGCCTCTTCCACAGTGCTCTCTAAACTGAAAATTCTGAAGTGAGTTTACCTAAGACTCTAAATTCAGGGATGTGCCAAACATTAAGGCAACTGGTTTCTCTAAAGGTCAGTAAAGCCTTTCACTCTGGATATTTAGCATGATGCAGTTTCTTATGGCAGCAAATTCCCATTCCTACTAAAACCCCAGCTCAAGTGTAATGTCAGATTTAAGTTACCTTTGAAGTGTTGATGATTACTATTATTAATTTAGGAAAGAAAAGTTAGTACTACGCAGTTCAGAAAACATAGACACTTGTGAAATGTAATGTAAACTAACTAGAAATGAGTGAAGAGGCTTCACTCTGGCACTTCATTGAGTGGTCCAGATTCTTTATTGTAAGTCAGGTCAGACCTAGAACATTCTGCTTCTACAAATCAAGTAAAACTGTTAGGCTGCACATCTAATTCAGTTCTAGCAACACTATGGTCAATTACCTATGCCAAAGATATTTTGTATGTAAAACCATTCTATTTAATACTTCAATTCCATTGTGGTAGCACATCAAGCTTGTCTTTGGCAATTAAGTGTTGCTACTTGATCACTATCACCCTGCCACTATCCATTGAATTTAAGGGGTTCATTGTGATGGCAGCAGATTTTTCTGTCTTTCCTGACCTACAGAGTGCAGTCACCCAGCTTTAAGGATGCTGGGACTCTTTATGAATGCATATTTCACAGCCTTGATTTAAAAAAAATAGTGCTAGACATTTGCAGGAGATATAACGGGACTAGATGAACAAGTCTTATATAATAAATTCACTGGCATTTCAGTTTACCTTAACCTTTGGATATCTTCCTTTTCAGATTCTCAAAAGTATTGCCTAGGGATCCCTGAGGGTTGCTGACAAGCTTTCAGGCCATCCATGAAATCAAACCTCTTTTTAATAATAATGAAACATTGTTCTTTCCACTCTTTGATGAGTGTACAGTGGAGTTTTTCAGAGGATACACAGCATGTGATGATAATATTTCTATGATGGCTAATGAGATGTGTTTGTATTTCTTTGGGTCTCAATAATTTTTAAAAGTATAAAGGGGTTCTGAGATTTAAAAAGTGTGGGAACCATTGCTCTAAAATGCACCAAGGAAGTTCTGGCATTTCAACTTCATTTAATGTGAATTACCTTTGGTTTCGCAGATTTTTACAATTGTTTTTGTCACCAGTTTTATTGGTTTCTGCTCTAATACTTATTTTTTAAATTATTTTTGATTTTTAAATTTTTTAATTTATTTTGGATTTTAGGATTACATTGTTTTTCTAGTTCTCCTCCCCTTTTTTGTTGTTAAGAACACAACATAAGATCTAGATTCTTAAATTTTAAGTGTACAGTGCATTATTGTTGACTATAAGTACAGTTGTACAGCAGGTATCATAAAAACATGACATTTCATAGGCCATGTGACAATAAAACATGCATTTTTTGCAAGCATAAACACTGAGGTATACTAATGACAGTTGCATCGATATCACAGTTATGAGCAGAAGAACCATATTGATAATAAGTGGGTAAAAAAAGGAATACTGTGGTTGGTAATTGTGTGCACCCAGCTTTATGACTGTGGTCATCTGAAATACTATGATGAACAACCCAAGTCTTTTGATGAGATAGATTAAAAAACAAAACAACCAAAAAATTCAGTGGGTCACCATCACATATGCCGTCATCCAAGAGCTGAGATTTCAAGAAATTTTTATCTTTCAGAAATGGAGATGTCCAAAAAGGACATCTATTTATTGAGGAAGTTTTAACATTTTTATGTTCACACTCAATATTTACAAAGTTAACCTTGTGATAATGCACTTCATGAAGTCAAATTTGCAAAAGCAAATAGAACTCTCTTAAGTCTTTATACAGTTTATATCTCCAGTATTGGAAATAATGCAAAGATGAAATACATAGCATAGCATGGCAACTTGTAATAAATAATGCTGACAAAATATTGGGGGGGGGGCAAACCTCAACATCTTTCCCCCCACCAAAAAAAAAACAAGAAAATTTATATATGAAAAAAGTACATTACAGGGATAGATTATGGGTGATTACATGAAGGTAAACCATAAAAACTGACCAACTTTCACAATCATTATATTTTGAAGTCTTTCATCATAATGAATAACTGCTTTTTTTTCTTTTAGGACATACCTCAGGGATTTGATAGACATAGAAATTCATCTGTGGTTTGATATACACTTACATTAGCAATCCCTGTTAAATTTCCCATCTTCTCTACCATGCTTCTTTCCTTTTTGAGTATGTGAAAATCCATTCTGCATGTATTCTCTTACACAGACCACAAGTTTCGTGGAAACAATGCTGGTGATTGAACAGCAATACCATTGTGTTAAGTATCTTTTTATCCTATCATGTGCATAATTATTTTGGGACCAGTCAGTAACTTTACTGGCTTTTAAGGCAAATTTGGCTTTACTTCATTAAAAGCTTCTGGAATGTCATAAGCTGGCAGGAATGCCAATGCAGGTAAAGGATGAATTTTTAAATAGAAGTTTTTGTTTTTTCATGGCCAGTTCACTCATCTGAGTTTTTCACCAAATTAATTGAAAAAAATGAAAAAAAATTACTGGCAACACCTCAAAATACACTTTAAGAAGCCTTAATAGCACCTAATTCCAAATGTCATGATGATTTTGAGATTCAGCTGAAATTCATTTTCTTCCACAAAGTCCACCAGATAGATCTTCAAATAAGTGTACATAAAGTGCTTGCTTTTTTCAGTCATTAGTATATAAACATCAGATAAGTTCTAGAATTTTCAGATCCAACAGGGTCATAAATTGTATATATGTAGTTGACTAAAAAAAGCAATGGGAATAGTTTTGAAAGTACCATCCATTAAGTAAAGTGAAGCATGTGCTTGTTTTTCTGTGTTACTTTTAGGGCACATATACAAAGTCTATCCTTCAACGGTCAAATCCCTAATCAAGAATAAGTCACCATTTAATGTTTTTTCACACTGGAGGAACCTGTCTTTGGTTTAGAAGGTTGTTGAGCTTGTCAGATTCTTTTTATTCTCTGTGGAAGGGCATTTTTTGAAGGCAAGTGTGGTGCTGTGTGTGAAGGGGCAGAAGTTGTACATGACTGAATAATTTGGCAGGGAAAATTTCTTGTGTTTTTCATATGTGTTTTCACCTATGCATCTCCTAAACCAACCTTAATTTCCAGATAAAGAAAATACCAAGATAAATAAAATAGTTCTGCCTAACATGATGCAATTGTCTTGTGATTGTGACTTTTGGAATTTTAGACATTAGGGATTTTCAACTTTGAGATTTTGATCCTTAGGGATTTTGATTTTGGGGGATTTCAACATTTGGGATATGGAGTTTGGGATTGTGTCTTTTGGGATTATGATCCAAGCTTATTTAAATGAGATCTTTTTTTTTCTATTTTAATATATGCATTTATGGCTACGAACTTCCCTCAATGTTTGCATTTGCTGCACCCCATAAGTTTTGATATGTTGTATTTTTGTTTGTCTTGAGGTATTTTCTAATTTCCTTCTAAAAAATTATTTTAATTTTTATTTAGTTTTTGTTTTTTTGTTTTTTTTGAGTTGGAGACTCACTCTGTCACCTAGACTGGAGTACACTGGCCACTCCCGGCCACCACAGCCTCCACCTGCTGGGTTCCGGCGATCCTTCCGCCTCAGCCTTCCAAGTAGCTGGAACTACAGGCACGTGCTACCACGCCCGGCTAATTTTTTTTATTTATTGTAGAGATGAGGTCTCGCCAAGTTGCCCAGGCGGGTCTCGAATCCGCGGGCTCAGGCAAACCACTCACTTCAGCCTCCCAAAGCGCGGGATTACAGACTGAGCCACGGAGCTTGGCTATTTATTTTTAATTAGAAAACAATTGTATGTATTTATGGGATACAATGTGGTTTACATATATGTTTTTAAATTCTTAACATTTATTCTTTTAAAAATATTTATTTATATATTAATTTGTTATTTAGAGACAGGGTCTCCTTATGTTGCCTAGACTAGAGTGCAGTGGCTATTCACAGTTATGATCATAGTATACTATAGCCTCAAACTTTAGGTGTCAAGCAATCCTCCTGCATCAGTCACCTGAGTAGCTGGGACAACAGGTGCATGCCACTGTGCCTGGCTAAAATTTAATTTTAGTTGACAAATAATTTATGGTGTACAATGTGATATTTTGATTTATTTATACATTATAGAAAGATTCAGTTAAGCTAATTAATATATCACCTATCTTATCAGTTTTTGGTCTGTTATGTTAGTAACATGCTAGTTTTATTACACTAGCTTTATAATATATTTTGAAATCAGAGAGTGATGACTCTAGCTTTGTTCTTTTTACTCAAGACTTCTTTGGCTATTTGGGATCATTTCTGATTCCATGTATTTTTTTTCTATGAAAAATGATATGAGAATTTTGATAGAAATTGCATTGACTCTGTAGATTGCTTTGAGTATTATAGACATTTTAACAATATTCTTTTAATCTGTGAACATGGGATATCTTATCACTTATATCATTTTCAATTTCTTTGTATAATTTTAGTTATCTTAAATTTGTTGAGACTTGAGATTTACATGTAATCAAACCTGGAGAGAGGTTCATGTATGCTTGAGAATAATGTGTCTTCTGCTTTTTGGTGGAATGTTCTTTTTTTTTTAATTGGAGTCTCATTCTGTTGCCCAGGCTGGAGTGCAGTGGCATGATCAGGGCTCACTGCAGCCTCAACCTCCTGGCTCAGACTATCTTCCCACCTTAGCCTCCAAGTAGCTGAGACTACAGGGACGTACCATCACACCCAGCTAACTTTTTTTAAATATATATATACAAATGAGATCTTTGTTGCCTAGGCTGGTCTCGAACTCCTGGGCTCAAGTGATTCTCCTACCTTGGCCTCCTAAAGTGTTGGGATTACTGGTATGAACAACTGTGCCTGGCCTGTGCGTGTGTGTGTGTAGTTAAAAATTTTTTATTTTAAAGATGTGGGGTGCAGTTCAGGGTTAGGTATACAAATGTTTATTATGCAGCTACCCTTGTTGATGAGGCGTGGCCCCCCCAGCAGATTCCCACTACTGCCAATCCCACCTCTCCCCTTCCCCTCCGGCAGTTTCCTGCTGCTGCCAATCCTTTTCTTATAGTATTATGATAATTCAAGATCCACTATGAGTGAGAACATGTGATACTCAGTTCTTTGTTTCTGTGATAGATCACTCAGTGTTATAGACTCTAAGTCCATCCAGGTTGCTCAGAAGTTCATAATTTTGTCCTCCTTTATGGCTGCATAATATTCCATCATGTGTGTATACCATATTTTACTTGTTTTCTTGCAGCTCTTTTTATTTGTTTTAATTTTTATATTTTAAAAATATGGGGTACAATTCAGGGTTAGGTACACAAGGGTTCATTATGCAGGTACCCTTGTTGGTGAGGTGTGCCCTCCTCCCCTGGCAGAATCCCACTACTGCCAATCCCGTCCTGTCCCCCCCACCCCGCCCCGGCAGTTTCCTACTACTGCAATCCTTTTCTTATAGTATTGCGATAATTGTTCAAGGTCCACTTATGAGTGAGAACATGTGATACTCAGTTCTTTGTTTTTGTGATACATCACTCAGTATTTTAACATCCAGGTTGCTGTGAAGTTCATGATTTTGTCCTTTATGATTGTGTAATATTCCATCATGTATATGTACCACATTTTTTAATCCAGTCCTCTTTTGATGGGCAGCACGGTTGGTTCCATGTTCTTGCTACTGTGAACAATGCCGCAATAAACATATGTGTGCAGGTATCTTTTTTATAGAGTGATTTGAATTCTTCCGTGTATATTCCCAGTAAGGGGATTGTGGGGTTGTATGGAAGGACGATTTTCAGATCTTTTAGGAATTGCCATGCTGTTTTCCAGAGTTTGTATTAGTTTATACTCCCACCAACAGTGTAGAAGTGTTCCTTTCCCCGCATCCTCTCCAGCATGTTGTTTTTTGTGTTATTGATGGCCATCCTGACTGGAGTTAGGTGGTATCTTAGTCTGGTTTTAATTTGCATCTCCTTGATGACTAGTGAGGCTGAGCATTTTTTCATGTATCTGTTGACTGCTCCTATGTCTTCTTTTGAGAAGTGACTATTCATATCTTTTGCCCACTTTGTAATGGGTCTGTTTGTTTTTTTCCTTCTAGCACGTTTGAGTTCCTTGTAGATCCTAGATGTTAGGCCTTTGTCAGACATGTAGTTGGCAAATATTTTGTCCCAGTCTGTGGGCTGACTCCTCACTCCCTCAATGGTTTCTTTGGCTTTGCAGAAGCTAGTCAGTTTGATGAGGTCCCACTTGTCTAGCTTATCTCTTATGACATGGGCACTTGTGGTTTTGATCAGGAATTGGTTGCCAGTTCCAATTTCCATAAGGGTGTCTCCTGCATTTTCTAAGGTTCTTATAGTTGGAGGTTTCGCATTTAGGTCTTTGATCCATTTAGAGTTGATTTTTGTGTATGGTGATAGGTAGGGGTCTTGTTTTAATATTCTGCTTATGGTCAGCCAGTTTTTCCAGCACCATTTACTGAATAGGTTCTCCTCTCCCCAGTCGTTGGTGGTGGATGCTTTGTTGAAGATGAGTTGGTGGAGAAATTGAGGTTTTGCTTCTGGAATCTCTATCCTGCTCCATTGGTCTATATGCCTGTTCTGGTACCAACACCAGACTGCTTTGATTATTATAGGTTTATAATAAAGTTTAAAGACTGGGAGTGTGAGATCTCCCACTTTGCTTTTTTGTTTGTTTTTGCTGAGGATTGTTTTGGCTATCTGTTGTCATTTATGTTCCCATATGAATTCCTGTATTGTCATTTCCAGGTCTGAGAAGATTGCTGCTGGTAATTTAATGGGTATTGTGTTAAATCTGCAGATTGCCTCGGTTAGGATGGACATCTTAACAATGTTGATTCTTCCAATCCATGAGCATGGAGTATTTTTCCATTTGTTTGTGTCATCTTTGATTTCTTTGAGCAGTGTTTTGTAGTTTTCATACTAAAGGTCTTTGACTTCTCTAGGAAGATGCCATGGTGTTTCTTTTTTTGTGTGGCTATCGTGAATGAGATTGTGCTTTTTATTTGGATTTCTGTTTGTTTATTGTTGGTGTACAGGAATGTGACTGACTTTTGCACATTTATTTTATGTCCTGAGACTTTGCTAAAGTCTTTCATCCGTGCAAGGAGGTTGTTGACAGATTCTGTTGGGTCAAAATCATGTCACCTGCAAAGAGGGACAATTTGACTTCCTCTTTTCCTATTTGGATATACCGATCTCCTTCTCTGGTCTGATTTCTCTAGCTAGGACTTCCAATATTACATTGAACGGGAGGGGTGAGAGTGGGTATCCTTGTCTTGTTCCAGTTTTCAGGGGAAATGGTTCCAATTTCTGTCTGTTTAGCAGTATGTTGGCTGTGGGTTTCTCATAGATGACTCTTACTATTTTGAGGTATGTTCCACTTATGCCTAGATGTTCGAGGGTTTTTTTCAAAAAAGGGTGCTGGACTTTATCAAAAGCTTTTTCTGTGTCTAATGACATAATCATGTGGTTTTTGTCTTTACATCTGTTGATGTGTTTAATTATGTTTATGGTCTTGCAGATGTTGAACCAGCTCTGCATCCCAGGGATGAAGTCTACTTGGTCATGGTAGATGATATTTAAGATGTATTGTTGGATCTGGTTTGCTAGAATCTTGTTGAGAATTTTAGCATCTATGTTCATCAAGGATATTGGTCTGTAGTTCTCTTTCTTTGTTGGATCTTTACCCGGTTTGTGTATCAATGTGAGATTAATTTCATAAAATGATTTGGG
>CAUYQG010049236.1:0-33725 GCA_963574415.1 Tarsius wallacei | reverse complement strand
GTTTTCATGGGCAGCGTGTTCGGTTCTATGTTTTGACTCTTGTAAATAGTGCTTCAGTAAACATGTGTGTGCTGGCATCTTTTTTGTAGAATGATTTGAGTTCCTCCAGTTATATTCCCAGTAGGGAGATTGTTAGGTCATATGGATAGCCAACATCTAGTTCTTTTAGAAATTGCCGCAACGTTTTCCAAAGAAGGTGAACTAGTTTGCATTCCCACCAGCAGTACAGAAGCATTCCTTTTTCTCCACATCCACAATACCTCTTTTTTGCTTCGTTTTGTGAGTTTTGCAGCACTGAAGGCATATTTTTCAGAGATATCAGCAACTTAAAGGTGGTCAAAGTAATAATGAGGTATTATCAACCAGGATAACTTTTAAGAACAGCTGATTTCAATCAGGGGAGATGGAAGGAGGGAGAAAATAATAGGACTATTAGTTAACACACATAAGACACCCACTGGACATTCTCAAAAACACTTGGAGAATGGGATGGGGAGTTGACAACCCAGGTTCTGCTCATGTAGGTTAACTTTAGGAATTACAATTAATGTAAAATAAAGAACTGTGAAGATTCTGAGATTATACCCTAGTAAACAAGCGCACTTGCAACTTATTAATTGCAAGTTAACACATTAGCCTCTCAGAGATTTATGGACATTAATGAAATATGTACAACTCCTTGGTCAGAGACAAAGGACAACTGATCACTCAGAGCAACAGTACTAGCTAAAGTAACATCAGTATTTTTTTTTTTGCATCAATTCCCTGAGCCCCAAATTTCTAAGGAACATGAACAAGGTCAGATGATGCTTGTACATGCAGTAGGTTGCACTAAAGAAGAGAAATTTGCTCCTTGGAAACCTAAGTCTTTAATAATGGACATCAAGTAAATCTGCTTGACCTTTGTCCTAAAGGGAGACATTATCTTTATCATGCTGTACAGTAAGCAAATCTACCTGTTTCTCCAAAGGGAGACAAAATATCTCTTCCAAGTCTGCTCATCAGTATTTTATAATTTTTGGAATTCAGATTTTGTATATGTTTTGTTAAATGTCTATGTAAATATTTTATTTTTTGTAGGAGTTATAAAATATTTGACTTTAATTTTAGTTTCCAAATGTTCGTTGTTAGTTTATAGAAATGTTATTGATTTTTTTTATGTTGATTTTTTTCTTCTTCGCCCTTGAACTCATTTATTCTAAGAAGTGTTTTGTAGATTCCTTGGAATTTTCTACGTAGACAATCATGTCATCTGCAAATGGCAGCAGTTTTGTTTCCTCCTTTCCAATGTGGATACCTTTTTCTCTTTTATTCTCTCTTTCTTTTTCCTTATTGTGCTGTCTAGAACTCCCAGTACTGTGTTGAATAAGGATGGTAAGAGCAGACATTCTTACCTTCTTCCTTATCTTAGGGAGAAAGTAGTCTTTCACTATTAAGTATTATATCAACTACAGGGTCTTTGTATAGGGATTTTTCTTTTTCACTTAAAAAAGTTTTCCTCTATTCCTAATTTTCTGAGAGTTATTATCATGAATGAATGCTGAATTTTGTCAAATGCTTTTTCTTTATCAATGGATATGATTATATATTTTTCTTTAGCCTGCTGATATGGTGGATTAGATTCGTTGATTTTTAAATGTTGAATTAACCTTTCATACCTAGAATAAATCCTCTTTGGTCTTTGTGTATAATTCTTTTTATGCATTACTGGATTTGATTTGCTCATATTTCGTTGAGAATTTTTGTATCTAAATTCATGAGATATATTCACCTCTAGCCTTCATTGTTTTCTTCTTTCTTCCTTTTTCCCCTACTATCTTTGTCTGATTGTCTAATTTTAGTTTCAACATAATATAACTTCATAAAGTGAGTTGGGAAGTGTTCAGTCCTTTTCCATTTCAGGAAGAGATTGTGTAAAATTGATGTTAATGCTTCTTTAAATGTTTGGTAGAGTTACCAAATGGTGCCATCTGAGCCTGAAAATTCCTTTTTTAGCTGCTTTTAAACTTAAAATTTAATTTCTTTAATGGTTATAGGACCATTCAAGTTGTCAATTTCACTTTGATTGTCTTGGGTTTTTGCGTTAAGGAATCAATGATCATGGTAGGCACATATCAGTACAGTTTCCACTCCCATTCCCTGCAGAGGCCTTTTTACCCCTGGATCAAACACACAGTTGTTCAGGGTTTCCTAGGTTGAGGCATTCTGGATATAAATAAGAGCACTTATAGTTGTTTTTTTTTTCTTTTTTCCTGCTTTTGTGGATCCCTGGTGAACTTTGCACTACTCACTCATTTGTGTATGACTGTGGTTGTCTAGTTCTCAAGTCTCTGTACTAGTCAGTAGAGGTGACCTTTAGAGACTCTATTCTCTCAAAACTCCAGAAGTCTCAGAAATTTTTTAATGCAATTTTAATCTTTTATAACACCAAGAGGGTAGAGCATAATATACTGGGAAACAAGTAATGGAAGACATTTCAGGCTACAATTTTGCACTGGTCTCTGTAAGGAGCTGCTTTCTATGAATTAAGGGAAGCCTAAAAACCTGTAACAGATCAGCATGAATGTGGACAATTCCTCTTGCTGATGTAAATAGTGTGCTTTCAAAGACTATTTGAGATGAACCTGGAGGACATTTTATACCCATACTCAATTGCTGATATAAATAACATATTTTCCAATAACCATATAAAAATTTTGTTTTCTACTATGTCATTAATAATCCACCTTCAGTCAGTTTAGTAATCAAATGTTAGCTGCATTTTTCCATTAAAAGTAGCAAACTTTTCCAACATAAATTAGTATCAACATAAATTTCAAAGGAGTTTTTAAACCACAATTCTAGATTATAAATAAGAACACACTTCACTGGTTCTCTTGTGTCTAATACATAAAAAACTTCAAAATGGTGACTCTGCCATCAGAAAAAGACTAAAAATAACATGCCTGTGAGAGGTATGACTGGACAGCTTCAGAATCGTAGCAACACATCAACTTCCAATAGGTTCATGGGCTGGTGTCTCCCTTGTGTTTTCTGTTCTACATAAATATCAAGCTGTTCCCAAGCACACTGTTTGGCTACCTGCAATGCCTCCAACTCTGGTTCTTTCTCCTGCCACAGCATGTAAGAATCAGACCTATGAGGAGAGAATTTTAAAAATGATGTTACATATAAACTACAGTGAGTTGCATGTAATTGATAAAAGTATAAAGTATTTCTTCTTTAAGAGGTTTATATTTTAAGATGGAGCAAAGTGTCTATTTAGTATAAATCAAAAAAATGTGATATAATTTTGACATTTTAAACGCCAGAGAGCAGGAAAAGTAGGTCACTTTTTAAGCAAGGGGCTTTTCTGTAGGTTTGAAATTATATCTATGACCTCTCCCATGCATGGACGGCTCTGACTCTTCACCACTTTGAGTGGACTCTTAATTTTGGTACCTTGGATCCTGGGGGAGATATCACCTTATTAAAATCAAAACACCAAACTCCATAGTTTTTAATCCACCATGAGAGTGAAAATCATTAGTTAATATTTTGAAAAACAAAAGGTTTTTCTTACTGCTGAAATGTTTTAAAACTGCTTATGGTAAGGATAGTTCAATTTTGTCCATTTTGTCAGAATGTTAGAAAGACTTAAGAAAATTGCTTTTTAATTTTACTCTTCAGGCTATGTCTTCTGCACGTGTTTGAAGTAAGACTTCCTCCTTTGATGTTGTCAGAAACTATACTCAGAGTAAGGGGACAAATTACTTGGGCTGTCTTTGTATATCAGAAATTTACAATCCGAAATAGCAGTATCCTAATGATTTTAGTGGGTCCCTCATTTCTCCCGACAATCAGCCCTCTTCATTCACTCCTTGGAAGTTCGCGTGACTTTTGGCCATGGATCTGGCTCCTAGGAGTACTTCCAACATGATGCATGGTGTTTAGTTATGCAGCTGTCTAACTGGGTGATTCCTTTCCCCAGAGGTTCATATAGCTCTCATTAGTGTCAGAGATGTTGAAGCTCATATTTCTTTTCTTTCTTTTAACATATATTTTATTTTAAAATTGTGGGGTACAGTAAAGGGTTAGGTATACAAATACACATCGTTCAGGCACCCTTGTCCCCTCGTCCCCGGACAGATATTGACTACTATTAATCCCACCACCATTGTTCTCCCTGCCCCCACCCCATAGATTCCACTGTCGATTCTTTTCTTATAGTATTATGATAGATGTTCAAGGTCCACTTATGAGTGAGAACATGTGATACTCAGATCTTTGTTTCTGTGAGAGGTCACTCAGTATTATAGACCCTAGTTCCAGCCAGGTTGCTGCGAAATTCGTGATTTTGTTCTTTTTTATAGCTGCGTAGTATTCTATCATGTATATGTACCACAGTTTTTTAATCCAGTCCTCTTTTGATGGACAGCATGGTTGGTTCCAGGTTCTTGCTATTGTGAACAATGCTGCGATAAAAATATGTGTGCAGGTACCTTTTAATAGAGTGATTTGAGTTCTTCAGAGTGTATTCTCAGTAAGGGGATTGCATAGTCATATGGGAGGTTGATATTTAGAGCTTTTAGGAATCACCACACTGCTTTCCACAGAGGTTGCACTAGTTTGCACTCCCACCAACAGTGTAGAAGTGTTCCCTTTTCACCACATCCTCTCCAGCATCTGTTATTTTTTAAGTTATTGATAATGGCCATTCTGACTGGAGTTAGGTGGCATCTCAGTGTAGTTTTACTTTGCATCTCTTTGATGATTAGTGAGGTTGAACATTTCTTCATGTGTCTGTTGGCTGCTTGGATGTCTTCCTTTGAGAAGTGTCTGTTCATATCTTTTGCCCATTTTATAATGGGGTTGTTTGTTTTTTTCTTTTCCACACATTTGAGTTCCTTGTAGATCCAGGATGTTAAGCCTTTGTCAGACCTGAAGTTGGCAAATACTTTTTCCCAGTCTGTGGGCTGTCTCCCTGCTCTCTTGATGGTTTCTTTGGCTTTGCAGAAGCTTGTCAGTTTAATGAGGTCCCACTTGTCTATCTTATCTCTTATGATTCATGCGTTTTGAGTTTTGTTCAGGAATTGAATGCCAGTTCCAATTTCCATAAGGGTGTGTCCTGCATTTTCTAAGGTTCTTATGGCTTGATTTACATTTAGGTCTCTGATCCATTTAGAGTTAATTTTTGTGTATGGGGATAGATAGGGGTCTTGTTTGAGTCTTCAGCATGTGGTCAGCCAGTTTTCCAGCACCATTTTGTGTAACTTAAAAACTCAAGAGAATCTGTCAAAAGCCTCCTTGCACTGATAAAGGACTTTGGCAAAGTCTCAGGGTATAAAATAAATGTGCAAAAGACAATCGCATTTTCTTTACACCAATAATAAACAAACAGAAACCCAAATAAAAAGCAAAATCCCATTCACAATAGCCATAAAAAAAATGAAATACCTTGGCATCTTCCTAACCAGCAATGTGAAAGACCTTTACAATGAAAACTACAAAACACTGCTTAAAAAAATCAAAGATGACACAAACAAGTAAAAAAATATCCCATGCTCATGGATTGGAAGAATCAACATTGTGAAGATGTCCATCTTACCTAAGGCAATCTACAGATTTAATGCAATACACATCAAATTACCAGCAACATTCTTCTCAGACCTAGAAAAAACAATACAGGAATTCATATGGAAACACAAACGACCAAGAATAGCCAGAATAATCCTCAGCAAAAAAAAACAAAGTAGGTGGTATCACATTACCAGACTTCAAACTTTACTAAAAAGCTACAATAATCAAAACAGCTTGGTATTGGTACAGGCATATAGACCAATGGAATAGAATTGAGATTCCAGAAGCAAAACCTCAATTTTTCAACCAACTCATCTTCGACAAAGCCTCCACCACCTACCACTGGTGAGGAAACAAAGATCTGAGTATCACATATTCTCACTCATAAGTGGACCTTGAATATCTATCGTAATACTATAATAAAAGGATTGACAGTGACAGGAAACTCTGGGGGAGGCAGGGAGGGGAAAGGGGTGGGATTAACGGTAGCCAATATCTGTCTGGGGATGAGGGAACACCCCTTATCAACAGGGGTGCCTGAACAATGCATATTTGTATATTTAACCTTTAACTATACCCCCAATTTTAAAATAAAAAACGTTTAAAAAATAAAAAATAAGCACACTGTCTACTTAGGTAATTGCAGTACATCCTTTCAGTGGGATACTATATGACCTTCAAAAAGAGTAAGATCTACATTGTTGATGTTGGAGAATTGCTAAATAAGTGCATTATCAATGAAAATAAAAATTTCCAAAACCTTGAAAAAAAAAAAAAAGAACAAAAAATAAACAATATGTGTTTCAGGCGTACATTTTTGAAATTTCAGAGTGTTAAACATTCTGCAACCATTTGTCCACACTATGGAGATCTGTATCTGTTATACTGAAAAATTCTTACTGAAAGAATATCACTGACCACCTAAACTAAACCTAAGAACTTCTAAATCAGAAGGAAGTTTATAAATATTGAAGAACAATACCTTACTTTCAATGTATAATTCCCATGGCTTTTCTGGATTTAACAGATTAATGCATAGATATAATAATAGTATGATTTGTCCTAAGTAATTGAAATTGTTTCTCATTCTTACATATTTCATTGGGTAAAAAATGTTGGAGAAGCCGGGTTCGGTGGTTCAGCCTGTAATCCCGCGCCTTTGGGAGGCTGAGGTAAGTGGATTGCCTGAGCCAGCGGGTTCGAGACCCGCCTGGGCAAGCGAGACCTCATCTCTACAGTAAAATCAAAAAATTAGCCGGGCGTGGTAGCGCGTGCCTGTAGTTCCAGCTACTTGGAAGGCTGAGGCGTAAGGATCGCCGGAACCCAGCAGGTCGAGGCTGCGGTGGCCGGGAGCGGCCACTGCACTCCAGTCTGGGCGACAGAGTGAGATTCCAACTCAAAAAAAAAAAAAAAAAAAGTTGGAGAATAGTTTCTTGATATTAAACTACAATATTAATTTTTCAGCAAATATACTTACTAATTGAAATACCTATTTTTAACTGATTAAATAGTTACAATTATTTTAAAACTTGTGACAGCAAATCATGATTCCAAATGGGGTATTGAAAGGGAGAAAAAAAACTATATCCTTGTTGTAGAAATTATTTTATTGTTCTTTCTTATTTAGTTGGTTATTAATTTATTTTAAGTCATCAAATAAAATGAGAGATGATCTTGGGCATAGGAGATGAGATAAAACCTTGTAGAGGTGGGAAATTTAAGGGATAAAGAAAAGTCACCTTAATAGGGAAAAAGAAAATTTTCCAAGAACCAACAGCATAAGGATAGTGACAGATGTAGGTAGGACAGACTGTAGGAAAGGTGTGCAGACTGGTTTGGCTACAGATGTTTTGCAGGACCTACTAAGAAGCACTGGTCTAATCCTGGACACTTTGTAAAGCTATTCAAGGTTATTAAGCAGAGAAATGACTTGGCCACAGCTCTGATTAAGAAACATAGCTCAGAAGATCGTGTGTTTTGGGAGACAACAAGGTGAGTGAAAATAGTTGGAGCAAAAATAAGCAGAGTTGTTATACGGAAAAGCCCGGCCAGCAGCCACAAAACACACCTGGAAAAAAACTGTGAATTGTAAATTGGTTGAATTTGATAATATGCTTGGGAAGTAAGGAGGGGAAAATTTCTGATAGTGTGCACCTAACACTATAGTAACAGTAAGCTGTAACTTTCAGTACAGGGGAATCAGAAAGCTAAAAACTGTATTTAGAGAGTCCCTTGCAACTGTAGGTCTACATGCTAATTAGATTATATCACTTAGGTGTATCTTCAAGACATTAGGGTAAAAGAACAGATGACAATATTTTTGGCTGTTTTGTTTCTATTGTCAAAGAAAGTTGTAGAGATGTGGGTTCCCCTCTTCTCTGGCTTAGTATTGGTACAGAAATCACTTTTCTCCTTCATTGGTGTTGAAAAGCAGTTGCAGTGGAAGTAGCTTCTTGGTCTTGGTTTCCTGGTCGCTAGGTCATAGCGATAGTGGTGTGTCTTTGCTCTTAGTGATTTCAGACAGGCCATTTAGTTTTCTACTCTCTTGATTGTGATAGAGTTATAGCTATCCAGGATACCCATGTAGTATCCTGGAATTTATTCCTGGAAAACTACCTTCCCACCTTCTCCTCTAAACTGTCCACAGATTTTAAAAGCACCTAATTTACTGTATTAATATCCTTTCTCCTTAAAGTAGATGGTGGTGTTATTTCCAAAACTGAACCAGTTTTCTTTAATTATTACCTCTTTCGTTATGGAAGTTATTAATAGGCTAATGGATAATCTCATACATATAATTATATACCTTGGAATTATCTGTCTCTATTACATTTGTTTTTTCCGCATTATATTGCCTTAGGGTCTTTTGTGGGTATAGCTGTAAAGAAAAGCTATCTAAAGACAACCTCTCTGCCTCTAGTTTTTTTTTTTTCTGAAAATATAAATCAACAACATAGGTCTTATACTAGACAGTCATGGGATCAAAAAGAGAAAGAGTTGGAGGGGTAGAAATTCCTTTGCTCCCACCATAAGCTACCTCTTCATGTTGTCATTAACAAGTGTCCCTTCACTCCTCTTCCTGTCTTTTTTGACAACACATCTTCAGACATCATTCTAGGTGATTTCAATATTCATGTGGACAACCTATCCAAGAGCATCTCACCTGAACTCACTTCCAATGAATATGTCTTCCACTCCATATCAATCATTAATTTCCATGCTCAGATAGAAGACTGTGCCATGGCTAATAAATGTACTACCCCTAAAATTTCAATTTTATAATTTTACTATCTCAGACCATCTCCTATCTTTCCAGCTCATTTCTTTTAGTTCATTATTTCAACAATGTCCTCTTTTCTTCATTTCACATTCATCATTATGACTATTTGCACACTTCCCCAGCTTTTTTTTTCTTTCTTTCTGTGTCTTGGACTCCATTGTTCTTTTATGGAAAAAGACTAGCCCTGGTTAAATTCAAATTTCAATATACATCAAGAGTGAACCTACTTAGTTAAATGTGACTGAATATAACCTTAACTTATACGAACTGCCTCACAGTTAAGTTTGCAACCAATAAACACAATAGCACCATTGGCATAGCACTTCCAAGCAATCACATATTTTCCTGTTCTGTTAGATTTCTCATCATCCTCAGTGACTCCTTCCTACTCAGTTCCTCTCTTCTCAGATTTTCTATCTCTTCTCCTCTTTCTTACTTTTAGACAATGATCCTTCTTTTCTCCCTGAGTGAACAGCAATAACCACAAGGCAGTGATACTACTACCAAAGTTACCAGGGTGAAAGTTGCTCTCTGTTTTAAGCAACTGCCTGCAATAGGTATTGTTATTTACTGTTGCAGGCAGTTGCTTAAAACAGGAGGTAGCAAACTATGGCCCATGAACCTAGTTGTTTTTGAAAATAATGTTTTATTGAGACACAGTCATGCTTGTTCATTGTCTATGGCATGTGAACCCTAAAATACTCTCTGACCATTTACAGAAAATGTTTGCCAACCTCTGTTCAGAACTTAGACCAAAGATGTACCTTTTTTCTGAGAGAATAATTTATTAACTGACATTGTTCTGAACTGCCAGAATTTAGTGAAAATTGAAAAAGACCAACTTTTAGTTGGATGTATTATTGTTTTTAAATTTTTTTGCAGATAATGCCTATACCACCATCACTCCTATTCCTCTGCCCTTGGTATGCCACAACTAGAAAGAAACTTTCTCATCTATCACCAAATCGATCAACCTACTTGCATCTGTCCACATTTACTTTCCCTTCCTTCCTTTTGCAATGGATGAATTGGTCCTGCTTCCATCTGGGACCAATCACTCAACCTGCATATGGGATCACATTTCTTGTCATTTACTCAAGGACATCACTCCAGGAATTTTACTTCTCTGTCATGCATCATCAATTTTTCATGATGAATTAGACATGGAATGTGAAAGAAAGAGAGGAGTCAACAATCTTTCAGGGAGTTTGGCATGAGCAACAGAGGTGCAAGTTTGGAATAAAAAAAAACAACATTGTTCAGGTTGGATTATAATAACGAAACATATTTTAGATACCACAGTGGAGTTGCTCAGTAGAGAGTTGGATGTGTGGGTCTAGAGTTTAAGGAAATGATGGGGGCTGGGGATATATATTTGGAGAATAACAACCAATGCATAGTATTTAATAGTGGTAGACAGATAATACAGTGAGAAGGAAAACTCTGGGGTCTGCCATCATTTGAAGTTGAAAAGACAAAGTTTTAGTAAAGAAAAATTGAAAAGGAGTGTGAGTCATATTGTAAGAACATTAGGAGAGTTCTTAGAAATAAATTGCTATGTTGTAATTTGGAAGAAACATTTTTTAAAAAGTATTTCTAGAAAGAAGAAAAGAACAAATACTGCTCAGAAAACAAGCAAGACAAGGGCAGATAAATTACAGTTGGATTTGGCAACATGATGATCAATGATGGCTTTGAAGGAAGCAGTTTCATTGAATAGTGATGAAGAAATTCTCATTGAAATAGGGAAAATAAATGTGACATCATCTTATACAGATCATTACTACCCCCCTCCACTAGGGAGTTCTTCTGTAAAGGCGACCTGGAAGATATGTTAATCTCCAGGACTTAAAAAAAAAAAATGATTAGGAGAAAGACATATAGTCAAGGATGTCTTCAGGTCCATGTGGAGGTAACTAGACATAAGAGAAAATTATTGTGCAGCATACTTAGGGGAGCAAAACTGTCTCTGGTCAAAGAATGTTATTAAGATCTCATCCTGCTACAAGTGGGATAAGCTATGTGGCTTGTATAAAAGACATAATAACGGTGACTACAAGTGTGAAATAAATATAGGTTGCTCTCTGCAAATATTCTATACTAAGAAAGTTTTTCTTTCTTTCTTTCTTTCTTTTTTTTTTTTTTGAGTTGGAGTCTCACTCTGTCGCCCAGACTGGAGTGCAGTGGCATGCTCCCAGCCACTGCAGCCTCGACCTGCTGGGCTTCCCCGGTTCCTTCCACCTCAGCCTTCCAAGTAGCCGGAACTGCAGGCGAGCATTACCATGCCCGGCTAATTAGAAAGCTTTTCAGTATATTCACACAGCCCTGAGAAGAATAGGACACTGGAAAAAGAGAATTTTTAATAATGACAAATAGAACTTTCTGACCATTTAGCAGGTGAAGATTCTGAGGTAGATGCAATTTGATTTTTGTTTAAAATGCAATAATATAACATTTTCTGCACATAACATTGCTCTGCAAAATATATACTGGGCAAAATAAAAAGTTGGTTTATTTGTACCTTTACTAATAAATATTGAGAAAACATTTTTAAAATGCTTATTTGAATGTGTGCCATTATCATGTACAGGACTGCCATATATTTTTGTCCAGCCCAGAAAGTAAAACTCCATCAGAGAAAAGCACTTGAGCAGTTGTCATGGAAATGGAAAAGAAGAGAAAAAAAAGTGAAACATTGCAAAAGTAGAACAATAGTCACTGATTAATACTAAAGACAGTGATAGATCAAAGATTTGTCAATATTTAAACTTTGAATGGAGGAATAAACAAAATAAGTATCAAGATGCGAATCAATTGACCTTATACCGTTAATCATCCATCTATCAAATGAATCATTATTCTCAGTTATGAAATTCTACATGGAACCATATTGATATAATTGTAGGACAATGATTATTAATTTGAGGAGTTAAAAATTATTTAATAAAAATTTTAATTCCCTTACCTATAGCAGTGTATTTTTTTTATAATGTAAAGTACAGATGTAATTGTTTTTTCTTTATCAGGAACTGAAGAATAGTAATCACTCATTAATAACTAGAATGATAATAGCTAGAATAAATAGTCATCACAATATTTTTTTCACAGAGCTCTAGAAAAAAAATTTTTTTTTTAGCTGGTGTCCCACTCTGTCGCCCAGACTGAAGTGCAGTGGCATGCTCATGGCCACCCTAGGGTGGACCTGCTGGGCTCCAGCGATCCTTCCGCCTCAGCCTTCCAAGTAGCTGGAACTACAGGTGTGCGCTACCATCCTGGCTAATTTTTTTAATTAATTGTGGAGATGAGGTCTCGCCAAGTTGCCCAGGCTGTTCTTGAACCTCGGGACTCAAGCAATCCCCTCACCTTGACTTCCTAAAGTCCTGGGGTTATAGGCTTCAGCCACCACACCAGGCTCAAAGTTCTATAATTTGAATGCATACACACTTTAACATTTTCTTCTCCTAAGGCAATTGTAATCATTTGTTCTCCTGCCCCTCTCAAATTACTGTTTTAGTAATTCAGCCTTCATTCTCAATTTATCAATTAAGTCTGTAAGGAATCAATAAGTCTGCAACTAATTTTTTTCCATTTTTTTTGCACACTTTTGCATAATGCAACTAAAGGCAGTGCTCTCTGTTTTTAGCAAACACAACATTGAATATTAATCCTGGATAGCCCACTCCAACACTGCCTTATTAAAGAAAAGGAAGTTAGGATGTAGATTTCACCCAGAAAATTATTCATTCACTGAGTATTTACTCACTACATTCTGCATGTCACGCATTGTTATGTGTCATCAAGTCAAATTCCCAGGCCCTGTTTAATACAATTTATTATGGACAAATTTTGAATTAATGGCAGAACTGAAGCAGATTACAATTTTGCACTATAGCTATGTTAATGATTATGCATATATCAATCAATAATATTTAGTAATAAGGATAATAAGGGTAATTAAAACATATATACTTATTTTTCCTAAAAATCTTGCTATGCACTTTATATGCATTAACTCATTCCACGGTTAAAACAACCCTATGAAATAGCTTCTTTATTTACCCAGTTGTAAAGCTGAAAGGATTGAGGTTTACATTGCCTTTTCATATGATCACACGGCCATGAGAGGCAAATCAATAATTAGAACATGAGCTGCCTGACTATGTCGTTTATACATTTAAGCACTACTACTACCCCTTCTTTTAATGAGTTGTTACAGGCCACTAAATTTTCTGTTCTTCTCTGTTCTTCTGTAGTAACATTTTATGAATAAATAATAAGTGACAAAACATTATCAGTCTTCTTTGTTGCTAGCAAGTATTGCAATTATAATAAAACATATTAATTTCATAAGAGAATAGAAAATGAATGTCTTCCTTTGGGGGAGAAATATTTCAAGCTGTTTACCATTAAGAAAAATAAATACATATTCAATAGGCTGAGTGCTGTTAAGTGAAATATTGAATATTCCCTTACAATTTATATTCTAAGTGTGACCAATAGCACTGTGCACAATTCAGGAATAAAATATCTAACCTGAGAAAACTTAATGTGCTTTTTGTAAATCAGGAGGGACAAATACATATCAATAATGGTATTATGACCAAATGCAATATCATTGGATCATTAATGACAGAGAATAAAGAGCAACATAAATTTCTGACTGCCAGATTTTTCTCTTGGAAAAATGTTATTCTCTTCTATTGACATATATTTTAGGTCACTACACAAAGTAAGCATTTTAGAGATAAAAAGTCTTTGACATTTGCAGTAAGATAATATTTTAATTTGATTAGTGATTTGTTAAATATACACAACTATTCTGCATGTATGTTTCTATCTTCCAACTGAAAAGACAAATAGAAACAAAATGCAGTTCATTTTCATTGGTTTTAAACTAATTATATTATCTCTACATGATTAAATAGAAAAAGAGTTCTAAAAATTTGTTTCTCAGTTGCTAAGCTCAAGATAATTAGAATATTTTAAAGATTTTATCAAATACAACATTGAATGTTAATTCTGGACACCCCACTCCAACACCACCTTTTTAAAGAAAAGGAAATTAAGACCCAGATTTCACCCAGAAAATTATTCATTCAATAAGTATTTACTGATTACCCACTGCAGGTCAGGCATTGTTATATGTCATCAAGACAAATTCCCAGGCTTTGTTGAATATAATGGACAAAACTTGAATTAATTGCAGAAATGAAGCAGATTACAATTTTGTACTCTTTTCAGTAAAAAGAAATAATAAATATTTTAAATGGTGACTATCTTTGAATCAATGTAGTTTAGTCTTTAAGAAAATTATATATTAGCAAGTAGTTTAAAATACTTTACTAATAATATGTACTGAGCTTAATATTAAAACCAAATGCTACATTTTGGGTTGATTTGACTAGCCATATTTATTTATGCATGTATGTATTAATTTAATACTTATTTAGCAAAAGTTTAGAGATGAATTGTCTATTCATGTTTTTATTTTTATTGATTACATTATTTATTAAAGTACTTCATCAATTACATTATAAAGAATGTAATTTGAAGATAAAAATAGCATAAACATTTCAATAAATAGTAACTAAATGTAAGTACATGTTAAAAGTCATGACATGAGAAGTGAAGGGAGTATCCATTTCCAGTATCAGATAGTCATAGTAAGATGAATAAATACTAATTGTATTATCATAATATCAAAACCAAACAGCAAAATAAATAGTAATGGTTACAGAGAAGGGGTATAGAATAAACCCCTCCTCCATAAGGTCATTTTTACAGGAACTTATTGCAAATAAAAAGGAGAAAATGACTAACAACAATTCAAAATCATCATTAGAAACTGAGGCCCTCACCCTCTTCTAGATTTTATTTTCCCTGAATAGGGGTCCTGAAGATTTTCGGAAGAACAGTGAAAACAGCAGTAACAATTACAAGACATTTTAAAAGTTAGAATCAGTCCTTCAGACACGAGAAGCATTCAAGTACTAATTTTATTCAATAAAAGAATACTTCTATACAGCACTGTAACCTGAGCAATAGATGAATAGTGATATGCCTCAGTTGCTGAGGCTAGGGGACTAGTGAGTGGTTTTATAAATGAAGTTTCATGTTCTCTTCATTTGATTCAAATGTGGGGATGGATTGGTCAATTTGCAGAAATTCAGATTGTAACTGGAAGTTTTCTTCCTATCAAAAGAACATGACTCAAATATTTCTCGGATAGTCACAGAGGAGAAGGACCGCAGAACGTTGCACAAAGAAGATTAGAATACACTCAGGGCAGAAGGTCAGGCAATAAGCGACAGCATATCAGAAACAGAAAGAAAAGAAAATGCCCAGTAATAATTATTCATAAGCAATTTGCAAGTATGTTGAATGAAAGAAATCCCTTGACAATTTATAAAGAAGATACTAAAAATGAACTTTCTGCAAGCATAAGAGCAGATGTAGAGAGTGTAATCTCTTTTACAAAACTAAACTCCTATCATAGACTTCTATGAAAGAACAGTTTGGTGTGATTTTTTAAAAAAGGAATTAGTAGTTATTGAGTAAATTTTCCAGGAATCATGAGAAAAAATTTTAATTCGATGATTTTATTGAATATCAGCTATGACTAGGTCCCTTTGATGCTGGGGATACAGCAATAAATCAAAAGGCTGAAATCTTTGCCTTCATACATTCATACGGGAGAAGAAAGATTACATAGAAATAAATAAGAAATGATTTCTTGATGGTAATAAATTCTGCAGAGTAAAATAATGTGGAAAAGAAGAAAGCATAGATGCTTTGCATATGGTAGTACATATTTTAACAGTATGAATGTATGAAACATAAGTATACCTGCAGGTTGAGAGAAGAGTGAGTATACATTCTAAAGGCAGGCAGATGCCTGACATGTTTATAGAACAGCAAAAAAGGCCAATGTGTCTGGACCAGAAAAATCCAGAGGTAGAACAATAGGAGATGTTGTCAGATGGGCAGTAACAGAGTTCAGATCATTTAGTGCAAAACAATTCAAAGTCTTCCACTGCAAAAATAAGTTAAAATAGAATAAAAATACAATAAAAATACAGTTGGCCTTTTAACAACATGGATTTGAACAGTATGGACTCTCTTATAAACTTTTTTTTTTTTTAACCAAATACAGATTGAAAATACAGTATTGGAGGCATGCAAAAACCTGCCTAAATGGAGTGCCGACTTTTCCTATAGGGGAAATCTGCAGGTTGACTGTGGAACTGGAGTATGTACAGATTTGCTTATACGCAGATGGTCCTCAACAATCCCCTGCATATACTGAGGGATATACTGGAATTAAAAAAAAAGGATTATTTTGATGTTTACTAAAAATATTCCATCTTTCTGAATGCATACATAGATTCATGTATACAATCTGTCTCTCCCTGTTCTTAAAAAATAATCTAGTATTTTGGATAAAAATTACTAACAATTGAGATATGTCCATTAATTAAACCTCACAATCTGTATATGGTGTTAAGGCATTTACATATATTTTAATTTTATTTTTTTCTTTTCAAATATTCTTATGACTTTTATTTTCAAGTTGAAAAAGATCTATTCAAATTAGTATATTCTTCCAGAATGAATAGTTTTTTTGTTTTGTTTTTGTTTTGTGAAACCATTAGAACTATGGGCAATAATGATGTTAATCTATATTCTACTAGATAACCATATTCTTCTCTCACCTGCCTTATAAAGTCATAAGCTGGTAACCTTATATCCTACTTCACTAAAAATCTGAAACAATCCATAAGATATTTCCATAAAATCCCATCATTCTATTTACAAACCTGCCAGCTTCTATCTGAAGTCACTCTTTCCACATGAGCACTTTGTGTCTTTTCCCAACCTTATGTCTTTTATGGTCCTTTATTTCTTCTCCAGATCCAGGACATCATCCCAGCTCTTCTCCTTTTCTTCTATATCATGTTTTTCCATTTTCTAAATTCATATTAATCATGTATTAGAATTGTTCTCGTTTCTCTGATCTTTATAGAAAAAAAGTTCTTTCAATTTTGTTTCTCCCACTAACTACTATTCCATTTCTCTACCCTATTTTGCAGCAAATTTTCTTAAATAGATAACCAACACTCCGTGTTTCCAACTCTTCACCTCTCATCCTCTCTTAAAACTACCCTCATTAACTTCCCTCCCTACAAGTCCATGAAAACTGCTGTTGTAATGAACATTGATGTGTTTCATCTTGCAAGATTCAGTGATAAGTTGTTTGTCCTTGTCGTATTGCCCTAATACACTATTTAGCCTTGTAAACTAGCCTCTCATTTTTGAGAACTATGTCCTCTTGGTTTTTCTGCTACCTCACTGGTCTCTCCTTCTCTTTTCTACCTTAATACCACAGTGCCCCATTTCAGCCCTTGGTCTTCTTTTTATACCCTACTTAAACTCACTTCCTAAGCAATCTCATTATTTTACCCTTTAAATAGCATTCATATGCTGAATAACCCCCAGATTTATGTCTTTATTCCAAATGTCTCTCCTAACTCCTATTCAGCTGCTTAGATATGGCTTGACAAGAAAAAAGCTAAAGTGTGTCTGATAGAAAAACTGAATGTGAATTAAGGACAAATGGTGGAAAAAAAGGATAGAGGAAACAATATCAGCATGTTGCAAAGTTTGGAGTCATTAGGTACTACCCAAATTTGTTGGAACCTTAGACTGAGGTCTTAAATATGCATTCTAAAGTTTTGAAGCTAGCCATAGAAACATAAAAAATAAATAAATAAATGAAACATTAAGAGAATATAAGAAGACAATGTGAGAGATTCTATTTTTTCTATATTTGACATATTAATATATTATCTAAAAATAGAGAAAAAATAGTGGTATGCGTTTATTATCTGGAGTTGTTTAGGTAACAACCCCCAAAAGACTGAAAACCACAACAGTTTATAAATATTCTCTGCACTGTAAGAAGAAAAGATTATTTCTCTTTCCCTAAGTTCATCTAGTACTTATTACCATGTGTATTTATTCCTTGATACAACTGATAAAATAAAATGGTTTAATACAATTACATTTAAATATAAATATTTAAGCATTGTATCCAAAAAATTAGACATATTGATAAACTTAGGTTGGAAAATGGGGAAGGAAAGATAAATGAGAAGTAATATAATGTACTAATTCCATAACTTGCTGACACCAAAAGATATTCCTTAACCTTGATAAAGCAATGATAAACAAAAATGTGGGTATATGAGCTATAATAATATTAAAATATTGAAAAAATGAAAAATGATAACATCTATTACTTTGGGGCCAAGTGTTGGAGATGAATAGGGGAAACAGATATTTTCTTGTTTAATTTTTATTTTGTATGATGTATGTATTACTTTTATAATTAAAATGATTTCTTTTTACAAAGAAGGACTAAATAAAAATTAAAGTAAAGCAATTTAATGGAGGCATATATTTCCCCACCTAATTTCTGGAAAGGATAAACTTAATTGTGTGCCAGGATCATGGTTGATAATTAGGTAATGTTTTTAAGTGAAATTGAATTAGATTGAGAAGAAAAGGCCTCATTGTAAATATGTGGAAAAAGTGGTGAGCAGAAATAACTCAAGAGCCTTTATATACTAATAATTCTTCCTGAATATCTAGCATGTCTTAAATGATTTTAAAAACGACCTTGTCGTGGAAAGAACATCAAGGGTGCTTTAGAGAAGATCTATATAGAGTGTGAGTAGAGCTGTTAAATTGCTGTTAGGAGTTATCATAGGAAATGCCAGTACAAAGTCCACACACTGTCAACTTTGTGCAGTACCAGCAGAGTTTGTTCATTAAATGTCTGAGGAGTTCCATTCCCTATCCCAACTTTCTTTGTGCTTACATGACATCTAGTTTTTAACTGACTGAATCGTTTATGTCTTTGCGGTCTTCGTGAAAAAAAAGAAATGAATATAAGTTGCCAAAATTTACCTTGAAATATTAAAGGAGTTTGAGAAGGAAGAATGGGGCTGTGTGGCTGGAGAAAGACTGAATAGGAGAAAAGTGTGATGAATAATGCAAGGTGCACACGCAGAAAGCACAGCAAGCTTGATAGAAAGCTGTTAGAAAATAGGCCAAACTTGAGCAATGGGAAGTATACATCCCAGTATTTTACACATTATATAAGAACCATGGCACCTTTGTTCACTCAGGATAATATACAGAGCAAAGAAGTCGAAGGACCTGATTCAAAAAGGGGAAAGAAACTGCTGAACAGAGCTGCAAGTCAGTATGTAATCAACTCTGGTCTCCCTCTCTCATGATAACAACTGTTATATTAGTGAAGATAAAAATCATGTAAGGTCTCCTTTCAAAATACACAAATCTCAATTTTGTCTAAAAGATGGGGAGAAACTGAGGTTTTAGAGATGTGAAGTATGTTAAGAGGAGAAGCCAAACCTTGATTTAGAGAAAGCCATTAAAACTTTTATTTTTCTCAAAGCAGCTATCTCAAGTAATTGTTAGGAGAAAATATAGCACTTACCTCTGTGTTAGAAAAGGTTCTAACAGGAAAACTGAAGCTTATTTGCCATTTAGACAAGAAGGATTTTTTTTTTTTTTTTTGAGTTGGAGTCTCACTCTGTCGCCCAGACTGGAGTACAGTGGCCGCTCCCGGTCACCGCAGCCTCGACCTGCTGGGTTCCGGCGATCCTTCTGCCTCAGCCGTCCAAGTAGCTGGAACTACAGGCCCGCACTACCACAACCGGCTAATTTTTGATTTATTGTAGAGATGAGCTCTCGCCTGCCCAGACGGGTCTTGAACCCGCGGACTCAGGCAATCCACTCACCTCAGCCTCCTAAAGCGCGGGATTACAGGCTGAGCTACCGAGCCCGGCCGACAAGAAGGATTAATATAAGAAATTATATGTTTACAAAGCCAGGGAAGAGTTGCAAGAGTGATGCAGGGCAAGGAGGTGACTTTCAGCATTGAGGAAATCAAGGAGGTCCAAGAATCACTGAGAGTTTGCTGCTGATAATCTCAGCTGCATATAACTCTTCAGGGTAGGCAATTTGCAGGGCAAAGTCCCTGAAACTTTGCGCAAGATCACATTATCTGTCATTTGATGAAGCTCCTACACCTGTCTTTCCTGTTGAGGAAGGAGAGGAGGTTCTGTTTCTCTTTTGTCTTCAAATTCTCACGAGTGCTTCTCATTGGAGAAATTCCTACTGATCTCTGCTGGAAGGGCAAACTTTGTATGGATAAAAAACATGTTTACCTTCTCCCCAAAGGAAGAACATATAATTATCGTTAGCTCCATCACCTAGTTCAGTCACAATTCCTCTTGACATTGTACAACTTAAAGACTGTACTAGACTAAATCATCAACACATGCCTTATATTAAACAGTGTAGGAAGAGGCGAGAAAAGAAGACAAAGAAATTTGTTGTACACATACACATACACACACACACACACACACATATATAATTTTTATATATATACACATATATATGCGTGTGTATATATACATATGTGTATGTGTATATAGGTATATGTATATATACACAAATTATGTCCATAACAAAGCAAAAAAGAAAATAGTGATAGTTATTCCCTTGTTATTATTGTTATTTTCCTGAAACTAATCACACAATAGTAATTTCTTTGAAGGACAACGTTGGCTTCAATGGAAATGGAATTGCTAAATCTCCTGGTGGAACATGTGCTCCCTGAAAAATTAAGATACTAAAATTGCCAGATCCTAAAATTATGGGAATTAGAAACAAAAAAAGTATAGAGATTTAGAAACAAATATTAGATGAAATATGAGGTACAATATTAGATGCGATATTAGGTGGCAAATCCACTACTAGGTGCCACATCTGTTTTTAACATTTGGTTTTCAGGACTTTGTGTTTTGGCCATGTGAAAAATGGGATAACATATATTGGTCACTTGTTCCAAGTACATACTTAATGCACCTTTTAGAACAACCCATCAAACTTGCAATGAACTGGCTTCTAACAGGTGGCTGGACCAACCCCAGAGCTTTCTCTTTCTCCGATGCCCAAACAATAACAGCAGCAAAACTATATCCAGCTATTCCTAGTAGAAGTATAGGGAAAATTCCCAAGACAAAATTCATTTTCCCATCTGCTTTTCTTAGAAATAATCAGTTAATAATATAATTGACTTGGAACCATGTTCTGACTTGTATATATGCTACATTGTTACATTATAATGCAAAACTTAGTTTGCTATGAATTCAAAAAAAATGCCTTGAAGCTTTTTTTTTTTTTTTAGTTTACTTTTTGGAAGCATCTTTTATTTTTACCCCCTCCATTAAAAAACCCTAATGATTTTTTCAACTTAAAAAATTTGGCAATATTTTAGTACATCAACATAATGGACAATAATTAAAAACATTTGTCTGTGGAAAGTTTTTTGTTAGTGTCTAAATAACATTTTTGTTTGTTTTTTCCATTAAAGTTTCAGAAATAATGCTTGACTTAAAGAGATTATTACAGAAGAAGAACTTGTTGCTTCAAATGCACACAATTCTTGCGGAAAAATATATGTTTCCAAATATATGCACATATAAACATATATATTAAATATAACATTCAAAAACTAAGGAACAATTTTATTTCTGTATGCTTACCTACAGCATATAAGAAATCTTTTGTATTATCTTACTTTGTTCTTTTTAGTGAACAAATTTATGAACAGAAGTTCCCATCATCAATATGGGGTAATTATTTCTTCTTAATTATTCTTTGAGATGCATCTACACAAATAAGAGATTTTTTGTGTCTGCCTGTCTCTTGGTTTTGGGGAGAACAGCTTGCCCTGTGACCTCATTTTTCTGATGGATCTAAGATGAGCTGTTGATTTTGTTTATTCAATATTTTTCTTGTTGTGTGCAGAGGGGAGGTGATTTCCAAGCTTCTTACATGCCAGACCAGTGACCCGCATCCTCTTAATAGAGAATTTTCAACACTGACCTCTTTGTATCTAAGAATTTACTTAACTTTTAAAGTGCAATGTGCAAATTTAGAAATATTCTTAGCATAAAATTACTTCACCACATTCCTAACATAAACTATGTCACAAATTATTGTTAAGGCCTGGCAGAATATAGTTAACGTTAAGCCTTTGGTCCAGTCTTGACATGAGTCTGGTCTGTGCAGGCTCAATTTCTTATCATGCATTTTAAGTAATTGTCCAACTAGAAAAACTGACCATGTGGGAACTAAATTGTGAAATACAAGCTTTGAAGTTATACCATTTGAATTCAAATCCTCGCTGTTTAATTCTTAATAATAAGGTATTTGACAAGTGACTTAATCTACCTAAACCTTATTTCCTCATATGCTAAACAGAAAAACAATAATAATTCCTACCTCATAGGACAATTGTAAAGTTTAAAAGAGATAGCATACATGAACCTTTTAACATGGTAACTCACACATGGATAGTGCTTGATACATACTAGTATTTAATGGACGTAGTATTTATTTTATTAACAAATTTAACAAACTTTGGATTTGCATTTGTAGGATTTAGCAATGAATGTGAAATATAATTTTATTTCTCATTTGTATTTGTGTTGAGCCAGAATTGTATACATGGTTTGTGAAATTATTATATAAAATAATAATTCAAAGACATGACTTAATTTTATAACTCTGGAAAAAGAAATTTTTTTTTTCTAAAAATAATGCAGATTTCTATCAGGGTAGTACTATTCTTAGGTTTATATTTTTGCTTTATTCCATTACACAAACTTTGGTTTAATTAAGGTATGTGATCAAAGGCCTAAATATGCAACTGAAGAAATTAATCACAATCACTGTTGGTTCTGACTTTCAGGAAGGATGACAGAATCAATGAAGTAAACAGCTGTGAGATAAAGGAGGCTCTGCCCATCACATTACATCACACAGATATCACATGTCTTTTTGATGACCCAACTTGATAAAAATTATCTCTACTACAGAAGGGTTAGCAATAGCTTCATTATAATGAATTATGACATGTTTCATCAAAATTCTCTACTAGGGTCAGAACTCAGGCTTTAGTAAGAGGTGAAAAATTTATGCAATCTGAAGAAAAACCAGAATGTAGAATTCAGGCTTTAGACTAATAAAGCCGCAACAGTGAATTCATAAAATTTGCATTGCATTAAGTTATATAGAAATTATTTTTCAAATTCCATTTGGTTCCTACTACATGATTAGGATCTCTGTTGGCAGTGTTTAAAGAGTAACTACTAAATAGCAATTGCATATAGTGATAAAACATAAAACAGTGATAGAATACCCATTCTGTACTTGATTAATATATAGAGTACTATTCAATTTGAAAACTATAAATTAATTTTATTTTCGAACTATTATTCTAAAATGTGTTATATGTTCAGCCCCTTAATGATATTTCTACTATTCACTGTAATTTTCTTTGTCAGAATATAATCTTGACTGAAAGAAATCCTACTTTTTAGCAAGATTGTGTCTTAAAGTAATAATTACCATTCTTGGAATACTAGCTATTATTTATTTAGTGCCGAATATATAGGGCAGTTTTCTAAGTGTTTTAAATGTGCACCTTTCCACAATGCCATAAGGCACTATTAACCATACATTGCAAGTAAGGAAACAGAGGCAAAATAAATAACTTTTCAAGGTCATAATACTGTAAGTCTTGGAATCCAAATAAAAAACAAGGCCATCTGACTCCGGTGGTTAGAGTCTTAGCTGTTACATTAACTATTTTCCCACAAATAATGCCCCTGCCCTCCCAAGACACTACTCTATTATCAATTTTGTTAAAATTTCTTAGAATAAGATATTGTTACAAATAACAAACAATATAGTATACAGACTTTAGGTCAAAACTTTCAGGAGTAAAACTTCTTTATCTAGCAAAGATAGGTGAATTAATGTCTTCCTTTTAGTCTTTAAGAGCAGTCATTGATAGGGGCTAGGAGAGTGGGGAGGAGTAAGTTTCTCATGTCCCTTGTTGAGAATGGACCGAGGTGACTCCAGATAGTATTTCAGTTATTTGTTAGGAAAATATGAAACATGTCAGTTTTCATTTTTATTTCTTTGTTTACCCTTCACACTCAACCTAAATGTTAAATTATCAATAACTAAAAGGCTTACTCCATAACTTCTGTCAAAAGCTATGACAGTGAGTAGGGTGTGATGATTCACACCTGTAAGCCCAGCATTTTGGGAGACTGAGATGAGAGGAGTGCCAGTTGAGCCCAGGAGTTTGAGACCAGCCTGAGCAGCATACTAAGATCTTATTTTTACACACAAAAAATTAAAATTAGCAAGGCACTGTGGCGCATGCCTGTAGTTCCAGCTACAGGGGAGGCAGAGGCAGAAGAATCACTTGAGCCCAGGAAGTTGAGGCTGCAGCTAGCCATTGTCATTGTTATGCCACTGCACTCTCCAGTCTGGACTACAGAATGAACCCTTAACTTAAAAAAAAAATGGGAGAGAGAGAGAGGAAAATGATTTTAAATATTTGCTAATGGAAATTGAAGCTCATTAACAGTGCATATTGCATTGCTTTGGGGTCACACCAGGCATAAAAATATTCTCATTGTTACATTTCCTATGACCTTCAATGAGTTTTACAAACAATTTGTAGTCAAAGGTTTTTTATTTTTGTTAAACTCATTTCCACCAAAATATCCAGCATCAATTTTCAACTTAGAGTAGATCACTACTACTCTTTTAGGGGAATGGCTTAGCAGATTCATAAGAGTGCTCTAATTCTAATGTGTTCTGGTTTCAGTTAAAGCCCTGTGAGTCATTGCCAATAATATGTTTCTCGACAAACCTCTTCTTTTTAAATCCACAGTACAGATAGTGTTTCTCTTTGTGAAAACGTGATTATTTAAATACACTTCCCAAAGTTGTGCCCTCTGCACATGGTCGTTGCTACTACAGAAATATTCATAAGAAGAAAGGGAAGGACGGATTAAGAGGTCACCCAGATCCTTTTCTAAAGAAGCAGATGCAATCTCTGTTTCAATTTACCATGGGGCACCTTCAAATTATCTTGTCGATTTTTCTAATTTATTTACGAACATAGAGCCAACTGGAGATTTATTTACTGGTGGGATCATGTCACAGTTTCATTTATTTCTCATTAAACATGCTGCTGAATAGAAATGTCTCAATCACTCATTAAAAAAGACCACCAATAGAATTCTTAAATAAATTGATTTTTGGTTTGGCTGGAAACATATTACTAAGTGAATATTTCAATATTACAAGTATGTTGGAAAAACATATACAAATATACATTTTTATAAGATTATATAATTTTAATTATATAATTATATGAAATTATATAAAACATTTCCACATTGCTGAGCTAATTTAGTATTTTAGTTTTCTTTTGATTTTACTGTATGACCCACAATATTTTGGTTTTAAAGTAAGCTACTTAGATCTATGCCAGAGATAAAATCTCCTGGAAATATTTTTCATCATGAGTGTTGCTTCTCTTTTATTTTCCTAGCCAACTATATATCAAGATGTTGATAATTGCCAAAATTCTGACTCATGTAATTTTGTACAAAAGCAGTTTAAAAACTGCTAATCACATTTACAAAATGGGTTCCTTTAAAAAAATTCTATGCTTCAATTCACTTTTAAAACTATAGTACATAAACATTTTGATTTGACATTTCCATCAGTGAAACATTTTTGTGCATGCACCCTTATTTATTTATTTATAACTTGTATACATGTACTACTGTATTAATGCATCATGTTCCATATATTTGTGTGTGTATGTGTATATGCACATGTGAGTTATAATCAATGTGATTGGCTTTACTGTATTGCCAAGGGACCCCTATTACACTGAGGTCAAATATCTTGAAGGTGGATGTTATAGTTTCTAAAATAAACTAAGTGGACAATAGTGTATTTAAAATTTTTCACATTTAATATGCTCTACCATGTTTGAAAAGTTATATTATTAACCTCAACCTTCTGGCTTAACTTCCAGCAATAAAGGTCATTTAATACAGCTGCTTTGCATAAGTCACCACCAGATGGCATTCTCGTGTCTTTGATCATTCACACTGTTTCTGAACTAATAAGTGAAGTCCTGGTTAACAAAAGTTGATTTGCATTATCTCTTTAATTATGAGAAGGAAGCAGCAGATATGTTACTTCAAGAGACATGAGTTCTAGTTTCTTTACCTACTTTGGGCAAACTATTTTATTTCTCAATGTATTTGTATTGTCATGTATAAATAAAGAATATTGAACTAAATGGTTGCATTCAAACATGTATTATGAAACAGCTGTTGAGTTCATGGTACTGTGCTAAACGCGATGGTGAACATCAGTGAATTGCCAATGTTTTTCAATACTTGCAGCTAGAAAATAAATATTCAGTAGAGCTCTTTACTTGACTTCCATTTAATCAAATTGCCAGATTCACTGTTGTTTTTCATTTTCTTGGTAAACACACTGAAAATAAGTTGTAGGCAGATTATAAAGGATCCAATATAGTATATCAAAAAGTTTATACTTTACTATATATTATATTAAATTAACCACAGTAGTTTATTATTAATTGTTATTTGACTTTTGGCTGCTTTGTGTAAATGACACAGGAAATTACATGACCAAATTTATGTTTCATTAAGATAAATTTGTAATGATAAAAGCATTCCCTATCCAATGAGATAGAGAGATCAAATAGAAGGTTATCGTGATTCAAGTAAGAAATAACAGAAAGACAAATATATGATTAAAAAAAGTTGTTTGAGGCAAGATCAGGTGAATAGGAGGTGGGGGCATGGAGGTCATGCAATTTTTGATCAAAAACTGTTACAGTAATATGTATTGGGCTCTGGAAAAGATTATGAAACAGAGATGCTTCCCTGCTTTTCCCAGCAACACATGAAATTCTTAGCTTTTTTTCTTGCCAGCAGTCTTATATCTGGAAAATTTCAATTAAGTCCGTTTCTTCTAATTTAGGTAGCTGAAAATACTGAATTTCCCTAAAGGTTTAAACTTTTTCTATCTTCAAAATGAATTTATTAGTGATCTAACATAATATCTTACCTTTTCTACATGGTTTTTTAAAAGAACCACTTCCAACAGGAGTAATACAAGTGACATTTCAGCAAGTTCTATGCTGTTTAAATGAACTAAGAAATGGAATTTTTAATGGAAAAAAATGCCTTTTAGAAGTACACCCATGGCTTCCATTGCTATATTTGCTTACTGGGAGAGATTTAAAGGTTTTATTGAATGAATAGAAAAGGAGAACATTTGAAAATGAATTGAAATTATAAGCTAAAATTTTTGAATTTCCTATTCCTGATTTTATTAAAATTAACATACAATTCTTTAAAGCTTTAGTAAAAATACCAAAATTAGAAAAAGACAAACAAATAAAAGCATTTCAAGCACTAAGTTTCAACATCAATGAAAATCACTTAATCCAAGCACTGATGAGGTTACATTTTGATTCAAAGTTATCGAGCCAGACTGGGTGCAGTGGTTCAGCCTATAATCCCAGGACTTTGGGAGGCCGAGGTGAGAAGATTGCCTAAGCCCGGGGGTCTGAGACCAGCCTGGGCAACTTGGTGAGACCTCATCTCTACAATAAATCACAAAAACTAGCCAGGTGTGGTGGCGTGTGCCTGTAATTCCAGCTACTTGGAAGGCTGAGGCAGAAGGATTGTCTGAGTCCAGCAGGTCGAGGCTGCGGTAGCCGTGAGCGTGCCACTGCACTTCAGCCTGACGACAAAACTGAGACCCCAACACAAAAAAAAAAAAAAAAAAGTTAGTGAACCTAATAATACCATACTTTAAAATTAAGTCTGTTTTAAATATTTCTTTAAAATTTACCATGTTTAGGCTCAGTGGTAAATTTGAGTGTTGTGTATATGTAGTTCAAAACTTTTCATTTTATTTCTTTTAAAAGTAATGGCTAGGCAGTTACAATTGAGTGGTGTATGAAGAGTTTTCATTGTTAGATACTAGCAAATACAACTTATTTTTCATACATGTATTTGTTCTTTGATCAAATAAAATGTGAAAAACATGTTAATGCTCGCCCCTAGGCCCCTACTGCCTTGACTTCTGAATCTGTGCCACACTATAGTACTATATACATTTGATAAACATAAATGGTAGTCACCTGAGGTATTAACATGAGTGAAAGATGATGTGTACCATTGCACAATGGCAATTTTTCTAGAAAGATAACAGAATAGTTTAAAAATGGCTGCTAAAAATAGCAAAACAATATGATGGCTATTTATAACACATGAAAAAAATTTTGTGAAATATAGCCAAATTAATTATCTTTTTACCAATTGAAGGGAAAATTAGTACTGTCAAATTTTCAAACATATTGTTACATATTCTGTATGGTCAAAGCAAATTATGTAAAACCATTGCTGTTAGTATTTAAAAGTTTAAAAGTTAAGATGTCTTCACAAATGAGGTTAGCAAATAATTTTGTGCAGAAGAATCATTTAAACTCTGGAAAGCATAGTGGCTGTGCTTGAGTTGATGGGGTTTCAGAAGAGGATTACAGATAATATGAAAAGATTATTATATAAAATGAGCAATGAAGAGAGATATAGAAAGTAGTGTGGCTTGTTTAAGAACATTGCCAGACTTATACTTCAGATATTACTGTGAACAATGGAAAGTATTGTGTTGTGGAGAAAAGGAACTAGATGGGAAACTTCTTAATTTTCAGGCAAGAAATGGTGAGGATTTGAGACACTGGCTGAAAAATATACTAGCAGGGAGATGGATTTGAATTTTAGAAACACATAAGAGCTAATGGCAGGAGAAATTAGTGAGATTCAATGTGGGAACTAGAAAGAGTGAGGGGCTTAGGAGGATGCCACAGTGAATATGATCATTATATAGTTGAATGCATAAGACTGAATTTTTTAAATCAAACACCTAAGCCAGGACATTGTTTTTATGCAGTGAAGCAGTGAGTCACTCTACTCCACTGTGCAGGAGGTGATTAGATATTCTTTTCTATTTGAGCATCAGGCTGCAGTTTCCTAACCTAACTTCTACTGCAAGAGTTCAATCTTGATTATTCATTCATTACATATCAACAAGCATTTTTCAAAAAGCCTTACCATGACTAAGTCCTTCCACGTCCTCTGTCTCTGTCTCTGTCCTCTGTCTCTCTCTCTCTCTCTCTCTGTGTGTGTGTGTGTGAATGTGTAGGAGTGAGTGTGTGTGTGTGTGTGTGTGTATAAAATCTTCAGTTTTCCATTAGGAGAACTTTGTTACTTAACTACAGTTCCTTTCTGTGCATTTAGATCTTAATTCTGCTATCCTATATATATATCCAGATAGAACTCATGAATATATTTTTCAGATGCTGATTGAACTTCAGGGACCATGCTTCACCTGACTCCAAGAGCTAATAATTTTTGGATGATAACTAGTAGAGAAACTAGAGTCCTCTGTTGCCTATAAGACTTGGTACATTGGACCACCAACTCTTTCCTAAAGAATTTTGTTTCGTTTATGTTACCGAGATAGCTCTCCCCATACTGTTCTTACTTCCTTTGGTTTCCTCTCACTGAGATTCCAATGGAAAACATATTTACAGGATCAGTGATGTTATAGAAGAAAAGTTCTCATCCCTATCTATCCTCTACCAGGTGGAGAGGATTCAGGGATAGATTTGCTCTTTGAGACAAAAAAAGAAAAATCATACACATTAAACAAAGTAACTTTAAAAATGTTACCTCCTTGATTGAATATAGTCCATGTTACTTCACACTGAAAAGATTAATGGTAACTAAACTGCCCAGAAGAAGAGATACTCTTAATATATTTACATATATATATCAGAAGTTGTAAAGTCAAATGAAACATAACCCTTAGAGCAGAACAGAGGGCTGTCTCTAAATCCGGGATCAGAAATCAATTCATTTTTTATGCTTTCCTATATACTGTTTTCTTTTTATATTTCCTAGGAACTTGAATTTGTTATTTGATAATGAAAAACACATGTATTTATAATGTATCACCAAGTTGCTGTCATAAATAAAGATGTTTCAGCAACTCACACTTGAGAAAATTTACTAATGAGGGCTATGCTGTCAATTTTTAAAAATCAGCATCTTTACCAGTGATGTAACTATAATACAGTGGACAATAAATGGTAGAAGCAAAACCCTGAGAAAGCATTTCTGCTGTCTCCATGGCCCAGGGGTAGGAAGGTTGATTTCCTTTGATAGTTGGCCACTTTGCTATGGCCAGGGGACAATTTAATGCAAAGAGACAAGCAGCACCAGAGAGACAGAACTTATGTTCTAACTTTGGAGATCAGTCTTTCTAATGGCAGGGCAAATTGTGGTTGTTAAGAACTCTGTAATCAGAATTGGGGGTTTAAATCCCAGCTCAACCAGTTTCCAGATTTGCAACCTTGAGCAAGATAGCAAACCTCTATAACAATAGCAAAATATAAATAATGTCTTAGCTTGCAAGCCAAGGGAGGTCAGAAATAACAATCAGGTACTAGCTTGTAGGAATGTATAATAAATGGTACAGTGATCATTGATAATGTTATTTCTATAGCAAACTTTGGAATTCTTGAAGTAAGAATGAAGTAAGGAGATAAAAATGTGCAGAAGGAAAACTGGCAAAAAGCAGATTATAAAGCTGTACATGAAGGCAGAATGGAAGAGGATGTAGATAAGCAGATCAGCTTATAAGAACTTACAGTAAGAGAAAGCACTGCCTTAGAAATGATATTATAATTATCTGGCATAGGGCTACTTGCAGAGAGAAACAGGGTAGTTAATTTGGGCAGCAGAAATGCGTAAAGGCAATGTGGAGACACATAAGGTAGGACAACGAACAGACGAAAGAGAGCCAAGATACATGATGATAACTAGTCAGACCAGAAAATGAGTAACAATTTCTTAGACAGAAATAGACTATTGTTTAAGACATAGAAACTGAAGCCATATGGCCTAGGTCTAAATTCTAGTTTGGCTACTTACTAGTTACATAACCATACAAGTTAATTATCCTCTCTTTGTCTCAGTTTCCTTACCTGTAAAAACTCGTTAGTAATAATACCTACCCGAGTTTGGAGTTTAATTGAGCTAATATAAGGAAACACTAAAATCATTGTTCATACTTACTAACTGCATTATAATTAGGCTGTTATTATTTTTAAATAACAGCAAATAGTACGAGGTCTTACAATTAAGTTCACAAACTTGCCACGGTGCCCTTACGTTGGCAGCACTGTACAAACAACTTGGTAAAGTTTCATAAACTTGGTATATCAGTGTGTCACAGCTGTGTTTGTGTTGACATGTGATGGTGTCTTGCTGAGTGGCATTCATTATATTTTTTTTCAGTAGAGCTCTTACTCAGGCTGGAAGGCAGTGGCATGCTCCCGGCCACCACAGCCTCGACTTGCTGGGCTCAGGCGATTATTCTGCCTCAGCCTTCCAAGTAGCTGGAACTACAGGCACACGCCACCATGCCCGACTGATTTTTTTTATTTATTTTATAGATGGGGTCTCACCAAGTTGCCCAGGCTGGTCTTGAACCCATGGGCTTAGGTAATCCTCTCGCCTTGGCTTCCCAAAGTGTTGGGATTATAGGTGTGAGCCACTGTGGCCTGGCCTAGACATTCATTATTGTTGCACGCTTTTGCACACAATCGCTAGAATGTCAGAGCTTAAATTAGAGCAATGAACAAATATTAAATTTCTTGTTAAACTTGACAAGAGTGGAAGTGAAATCAGGGACATGTTAGTCCAAGCTTATGGGATAATGCCATGAAGAAAACAGTGGTGTACAAATGGAGTAAATGCTTTTCTGAGGGAGAGAAAGCATCACTGATGAAGAGAAGCCAGGACGGTCAGTATTGAGCAGAACTGACTAAAACATTGCAAAAATTCATCAAATTGTAGTCAAAATTGTTGACTAACTATGAGAAGCATAGCAGACCAAAAAAATATCAATAGGAAAATCTTAACTGAAAATCTTGGCATGAGAAAGGTGTGTGAAAAAAATGGTCCCAAAGGAGCAGACCAAATAAACATCAGTTAGGAAAATCATAACTGAAAATCTTGGCATGAGAAAGGTGTGTGAAAAAATGGTCCTGAAGGAGTCCTTGCATTCCAACAATGCACCAGTTCACACAGTACTATCTTTGAGGAAGTTTTTTTTTTTTTTTTTTTTTTAACCAGTAAACAAATAATTGTATTAAAACACCCTCTCTATTCACCTGATCTGGACCCCACTGATTTTTTTCTTTACCCAGAGAAGAAGGAGATATTGGAAGAAATACATTTTGATGACATTCGGGACATTAAGGGTAATGCGACGACAGCTCTAATGGCCATTCCAGAAAAACAGTTCCAAAACTGCTTTGATGGGTGGACTAGGTGCTGGCATCAGTGCATAGCTTCCCAAAAGGGGTACTTTGAAGGTGACCGTAGTAATATTCAGCAATGAGGAATGTACCACTTTTTCTAGGATGAATTCATGAACTTAAATGTCAGACCTATAGTTTCCTTGAAGACATCTAAACCTTTTGTATATGATTATTCACGTAGGTATACCCTTATAATTTTGTCAATAATATCTGTTTAAGTTATTCTCATAAATGATCTTTCTCATAAATGCCCACTGAATGAGACTAGGCCCTCTCCTCTGCTAGATTGTTAATTCCTTGAGTTCACTGAACAAGGTTTTTATATTGCTGAATTCTTAGTAAAGTAGTTCCCAAGCCTGGCTGTACTTTAAAATCCCCCGGGGGACCTTAAGAATAGTAATCTCTGGACCCACTTTAGATGAATAAAATTAGACTCTGAAGGAGGGGACACATTTTTAAAGTGCTTCAGGTGATTTTAATGCGCAGCCACGAGAATTTAGTATTTTGCAAAAAATATGACATATAGATTGCTTGTGTCTTTCTTTCTTTCAACCAGAACTTACATAATTTACAAAGTTAAATATATATGTATAATATAAATATAAATATATATAAAAATATAAATAACTAAATAATATATACATAATAGCAGGAGAGTCTGACACCCAGAAGGCATTAATAAAGGTGTCACAAATATTTCAGTCAGGATTCTGGCAGACAGAAAATGGCACAGTGATCCTGGTAGTGCTCAGAGTTTGGTAAAACTATCAAAGAATAGTGCAAATCCTCAGGGCTGGCAAGCACAGGAAACTGCTTCCACTTTCTATACCTGTCCTTTTTCTCTGTTTTTCTCCCTTCCACTACTTCTGTGAGACTAAAAGTAAAGCTCACCATCTGTTTGTTACTCATCTTCTCCAAAATAAGGATTTTTTTTCCAGAATGTAAATCAGTCATGTTCTTAAAAATAGTGTTTAATTCACCTGATTTGTTTTCCATATAGTAAGACTTTGTCAATGTAAAATATGATGCACTGATTTACATTCTGGCACAAACTCTCAGTGTCCTGATGGACTGTTCACATTTAGTCTATGGAACAGTACTTTGAATTGCAATGTACTTGATTATTCACATCAGCATGAGAATTTGCTGAATATCTCTCATACCAAAAAAAAAAAAAAAAAATCTTCCTTTGCTCCACATTTCCCTCCAGATATTAGCTTCTTACAGAGTTGGCATTTGCCATCTAAAATTTTTCTTTTTCTGGCCACTCATAAAGCCATCCCAATCAGGCTTTGTCAAGATCACCTATCTGTCAAATCAATAGTCAGCTTTTTTTTTTGAGTTGGAGTCTCACTCTGTCGCCCAGACTGGAGTGCAGTGGCCGCTCCCGGCCACCGCAGCCTCGACCTGCTGGGCTCCGGCGATCCTTCCGCCTCAGCCTTCCAAGTAGCTGGAACTACAGGCGTGCGC
>CAUYQG010049233.1:0-47880 GCA_963574415.1 Tarsius wallacei | reverse complement strand
TATGGGTCCATAATTTCTTCCTTGAAGAAAGTGGTAAGAGGAGTTAGAACACTTGCAATAAACTTTGGAATATTTCATCAAGAGTTTTGCTGGGAAAGGCTCAGCTGCACATCTTTGGCACCCTTACATCATCAGTCCCCAAAATGGGTAGAGCCATTCTTGGGACACTGGACCATTCATGTAATGGAAGACTCACAATTTCCTTGACAGAATAGAGCACACGGGTAACATTCAGTGTTTACTCTGTGCTGTATTCTATGGGAAAAAGGAAGACAATGACTGAGTGTTTTTGGTCTGTATCTGACTCTGTATGACCAACATAACTGAGGAAGGCCTGATCCACAGAGAAACAGCAGCCCCATTGAAACTCTAGTCCCTCCAGGGCTGGTGGAAGGCTTGCGTGAGCTTTGTGCTTGAGTTTTTGCAAGCCCAACTCAATCTGCCACACAGAAAACTCTCAGCAAGAGTTGTAGCCCATCCATATTGTTATCATCATGATTACCCTAGACTTCATACAGAGTAAAATCCTCCATTCTTAGCTATCACAAGGCCCTTCACACTGTAGGCCCAGCCTTCTGCTCTGCTTTCTTGCTGGTCCATTGCTGGTATGCAGCTTCACTCTGTTATAGAGAACCTCACCCCCATCCCCTGCCAGGCCATCCCCTGGAGTGTGACTGTATATCCTGGTGCTCTGCTGGATGCTCTTATCTCCTCTTCCCTTCTCCCTCCCACAGGTCAATCTTTCTGTGATGCTTCCTCCACTCCTTCATGTAGTTTATTTTCTTCTCTAGATTACCAGACTCTTAGTTGATACCATCATTAGAGAGTTTATTAGGTGGTTTCACAAGCATGGCCAACTATAAGCTCCTTGAGGTCAAGAGCTGGTTTTATTCATCCTTGTATCCCTAGTATCTTGTCCAGTCCCTGGTGTATATTAGACAATCAATAACTACATCTTGACTAAATAGATGATTGACTAAAGAGATGACTATGTTTTGAATTTTATTTTAGATGACAAAAAGATGGTAGATCATGATGCAAGAATGTTAATAGTTCTTTGAATCCAGGTTGTGAAATTATAGGTAATTCTCATTATAGTAATTAAACTTTTCTTCATTTTCTAAATTTCACATTATAGCAATACTCACAGAAAATATAAGACTGAGGAAGAACTATGAGGATTTACTTATGTAATATTTCAAGCAATCAAATGATGTTATGCATCAGTGTTAGCCTTTCCTAATAAATGCTATGGGGACCCACTATTTCTTATGTGAATGTATGGATTAGTGTGATACAAGCTACTTGTGGAACTCTCTAGAATTTGATATATGTTTTCCTAATTTATTCTGACCTAATTCATTAGTTTAAGTGGTTCATGCATTTTACAGCTATAAGTCTTATTCATTCAGCTGGGAATAAATCTCTGATTTTACATGCTGACGCTTACTAAAATGGTAACACCAAGATGCTATCTTTCTATTAAGACCTTTCCCTTTGTTTTAAAGAAATCGGGTTTGTCATGAAAAACATTTAAAAAAAAGACTTAAGTACAACTGGTATCGAATCTCATTGTCAAAAAAAGAGAGTCTCATGAACCCAGGAACAGATCTCATGAGGATAATAACAACAGCATTATAAGGATAAAAACATCACCAACAACAACACGTTTTAAATGTAATACAAAATTGCCTGCTTACAAAAAAATACAAACAACAATGAACAAAGCATACTTATGAGTACAAGAAAAGGTAATGTGTGGACCCCATACTTTTGTCATATAGTGCTTTCGCATTAGGGCATGTTATAATGTTGATCATCACATTATAATGACCAGAAGAAGGTAAGCCAGCTGAACAAAGTGGTCCCTGAGAAATTAAGTTCCATCAATTCCTCTCTACATAGGCAATTAGAGTTTGACAAGTAAAGAAGGTATAGACCTCTTGTAACAAGGACTGGAAGGGTTTCTTTTATAATCGTCTATCATGTAAGAAAAACGTATTATTCTTATGGATACTTGGCCCATAGTAGATGGGTCATCAGTATTAATTAATTAATTAGTTAGTTAATTAACAATCTCATGGCATGGAAGCTAGGGCTTGGTAGGCCAAAGCAGGAAGATTTAAACAAACATATTGTGGTAATGGTGACTTCTCATAGGCGACCCATTGGCTGTCTCAGTTACATTCCCCAGCCTTCTTCAATCCCACTGGTTGCTGTGCTAAGGTGCTCCTCTCACAGTAAATGTTTATGTCCCCCCCAAATTCACGCTAAAACCGAATCTTCATAGGGGTGGTATTAAGAGGCGGGGTCTCTGGGCGGGGAGTAGATCATGAGAGCGGAGCCCTCATGAATGGGATTCGTGTCCTTATAAAAGAGTCCCCAGAGATCTCTTCTGCCCCTTCCACCACAGGAGGTTATTGTGAAAAGACACCCACTGTGAGCCAGGAAGGGGGCCTGCACCTGACAGCACATCTGCCAGAGCCTTGATCTTGGATGTCCCAGCATCCAGGATTGTAAGAAATAATTGTAAGATACTGAGTCTATGCTATTTTGTTACAGCAGCTGAAGGGACTCAGACACCAGCTTCACGGTGACCCCTACTCCCTGATCTATTGCCCATTGTGATTCTGGAACTGCTTTCCCACTCCGTGTTGCATCCAGGAGCCAGCCTAGTCAGTGCCCTCTTGCAGCCAGAACACCACCTGCTAAAAATGACTGTTCCTTGGGTTTACCTTTTATCAATGCTAGGGCTGTATACTTCCAATTTTCATTGTAATAAAAGTAAAGCATACTAAGGATGGTTCTTCAAGGGTCAACCTGCTTAATTTGAGTATGTAACTCTCTTTCCACAGAGGGATAGGTGCATTTTTCTCTCTTTAAAAGCAGTTCTTCTTCAACTGCCAGGGCTTCCCAGCTCCCCTGGGGAGTGAAAGTCGAACATGCGTTTATTTGCTGCAGTGTCAGCAACAACAGCTAACCGTGGGGTTGTCATTGGTTCTACACATGGTTTGAGAAGACTCTGTCCGTGAATTCACATGGCCTTGGCAGCAAACTTGCGATGTAGTGCTATTACTCATCCCACCTCACTGTCTAGGCAGAGCTGGAGGGCAGCAGCGCCAGGGCTCAGGTCAGCCCAGGGTGTGGTGCCCAGGCTCTCGGCCCCAGCATGCTGCCCCTCCGTGAAGCAGGTCTGGAGGAATAAGGAGCTTTTGGTCTTCAGGGCGCTTTTGCTCTCAACCTCGCATCCAAAATCAAGGGAACAGGCACGCGGGATGACTGATGCCCCAAGAAGCATAAGAGCCTGGCAAAGATGCTTCGGCATTTTGACCTATACCTTCTATTTATGTGTTTATGCCCTGGGTGTTGGGAAGTGAAGAACAGGAAGTTAGCTTCCAGAAGTGACTTTCCAGGCACTATAGTCTGTGTGCTTCCCAGAGCCCAGGTGTGTCCACGCTGGCACTGACAGGAAAGTAGGGAGGAAGAATGGAGGAAAGTGATTAGTTTCCTGGGGTTTCCACAAACTGGGTGACTAAAACAACAGAAGTGTATCCTCTCACAGTTCCAGAGGTGGGCCAAAGGCCAAAATCTGGGCATTGGCGGAGCTGCCTCCTTCTGGAGGGTGAATCTGCCAGGCCTCTCTCCTGGCTGCTGGCAGTTCCCGATAACCCTGGGTGTTCCTTGGCTTGTGGACTCATAACTCCAATCTCTGCCTCTGTCTGCATGTACCAGTCTCCTCTCTGTGTCCTTGTGTCTCTTCTCATAGGAGACATGAATCAGTTTGAATTTGGGCCCACCCTAATCCAGTATGACCTCATTTTAACTTGATGACACCTGCAAAGACTCCATTTCCAAATAAAGGCACCTTCACAGGTATTAGGGTTTAAAACTTCAACATATCTTTTTGGGGACACAATTTAACACATAATAGGAAATAAAATGGTTTTCTCCGTTCTTTTTTGTTTTTCCTAAAACTCTAAAAAATAATGTAATTTGGCTCCTGACAACACTAATCTAAAATATAATTCTATGAACAAAAAGGACGCTGGGGACTCTGAGCCTGGTTACAGATGGGGTAATTGCATGGGGAGGGACTTGTGTCCTGTTCTAGAAGCGGAATATGCCAAGGTCTCTCACCCAATTTTCAATAAATCTCTAAGACTGAGCAGCACTGCACTCCCTTCTGAAGTGTTCGTAGTAAGACTGACATTACTAGTCTAAATGGTAAATGCCCCCCAAGAACTTCATTTAACAGGGGCAGAGGCTACAGCTGCTCACACTGAAATAAGAATGGTTCAGACCCATACCATAGCCCACTGCGATTTCACTTTCAAGAACACATATCTGCATCATGGCGTTTCCTGCTTCTGTTACCATCCACGCTGTGAGTCACAGTGTTCAACATTTTACTGCTTCATATATCAATAAATTAAGTGCAATTCTGTATGGATGTGACCTTTTCACTATTCCATGGAATGCCTGACTGGCTACTGTCCTTCCTCCCCTGTTTATAATTTGAGTAATCTGGATGGAGAAGTGAACTGGACAGCCAATAACAATGAAGAACAGGAGAAAGAGCAAAGTCGTAAAGCAAGCACAGCCCCTCCGAGACTACATTAAGGGATTATAATTTTGATATATCATTTTTTTATTTCTAGAGTATGCAGTCATAAATTGAAAAAAGAAAAGAGAGAGAGAGAGAGAGAGAGAGAGAGAGAGAGAGAGAGAGAGAGACAACATGTGATATTGACCAGAATAAACAATACTGTAGTCTTCTTCCATGAATGTTATTACCCAGTCCCACTCCCTCAGTTGTCCTGGCCTCTGCTTGCTATCATCTTCAAAGGCTTTATTCTAGAAACATTTTTGTCTCAATCAGATTTATTATGAACTTTAATATAAAGTTCTGTTGCTCCATGGTGGTAACTGATGGTTTTGGAAACTGCAGTGAAATCTCATGAACTCTTAAGAGTTCACTATTGCTTGGAGTGGTCCACACCGTTCCTTTGTTTAAGCAGTGATGTTATGTTACATTGAGCTGAGTTCAACTGTCTCAGCAACTCTTAAAGACAAATCAAGCATACTAATGAATTAATCAACCTACACACCCTAAAATGAAATAAGGCTTACCCTGTACTAATCTGTAAGCAACTTATTTCATAAGAACTCTTGAGCTTCTGGCCCATTCTAGAATCATCCAAAATTTAAATTTTTAGAAAATATTTTCAGTGAATTTCCTACCTACCAGGCTTAGAATTACAATGTCAATGGAACACGTATTACTTAAAAGGATCAAGATCATCACTGATAGATCCTTTATAACTGTAAAACAATGGGAATGACAAACCACAAACTGTACCCAGGCATATAAATTTATATGTAAATTCATAGTTCTAGAATTTATATGTCCACTTGGCCTGGTTCTCTCCTGGGTACTAGGACTATAAGAGTGAATAATATGGAGACAGTCTCTACCCTCACAGCATTTTCATTTAAGAAGACCAGATAGAAAACACCAAGATTGCAGGAAATAACCAAGTAAACCAGTGGACTGAAGTCCCTTGATGATAAGTGCTGTAGAGTAAGGGGTAGCGAATGCCCAGAGAAGGATATGAGTACTCAACGACGACCACTGATGATAAAGTTAATTTTGAGCACAGACCTAAATGAAGTAAGGATGTGAGTCTCAGAGAAACTTGGAAAATGTCCCAGACAGAAGGAACAGGGAAGTAGACTTGAGGTCTGCAAGGATGGCAATGACTTAGCAGGGGCCAGAGCACATTGGACTTGCACCCATTTTTGCTACTTTGGCTTATTCCGAAGGAGCTGAGAACCCTTGAGAGTTTGAGCAGAGTAGGGACATTATCTGATTTACATTTTAAAATGACCGTTCTGGCATCTGCTTGGAGGCCAGGCTTAAAGGAGAAGAAATACAGAGATGTAGAGATGGGAGATCAGCTGGGGGCTGCTGCCATAATCCAGGCAAGAGTCGATACCGGCTTGGACCAGGGTGAAAGTCTTTGCCAGATTCTGGAAAGTATTTGGAAGGAACTGTCTACAGGATTTGCTGATGGGTAAGATGACTTGGAGGTGATGCTTCTGTTCATTTCTGAAGATGATGAAGACTGAGGCAGCCATAGAAAGATCAAATGTTCATATCTGGAATTACGAAGTATGAGATGTCCACTAGGAACTATGGAGAAGTCAGGGAGGCAGCTCAAGGTTTAATTCTGGAGTTCAAGGGGAAAGCTGGAGCTAAAGGGATACACTCTGAAATTACCAGCATATGGTGAGCATTTAAATCAATGAAGAGAGGATGAGATTACCTGGGAAGGGAGTATAGATACAGAAGGAAGAAGGGAGGAGAAGAGGACTGGGACTGAGCCCTGGGAAATCACAACCTTCAAACTGAGTTTGTGGAGCTGAAGTGGAACCACAAAATCATATAATATCATAAAGTATCTTAGGTATGATCTAAAGAACTTAGCTATCAACATAAGTGAACTGGCTGTCAAAGGGTGGCTTTGCCATATTGTAGTTTAAAAATTTTTAAGTTTATTAGTCAAATAAACAAATATAAATAAATTGCTCTATAAACTTTAAAGTAGTAGTTATATGAATTATCATTATTATATTAAATATACATATTATATATGACTATAGTCTCCATTAGGTTAACTATAGTTGGTGGTTAGTCAGGGATTTACTACAGGATTGATCGTATTTCATTCATTCTAAGATGCTTATTTTTCCCCATATTTTAATATCCCTGAAATAACAATGTTGATGGCACCTTGCAATCATTATTGGTGGTATTTTTTCTCTTCTTAGAAGCATATGCAAAAAAGACACACCGTACAATCTGTAACATCTTAGATCTGATGAAATAAAAGATATATTTTTAAAGTCGGGGCTATTATCTGCTGCCCCCAGTGGATGTAAAAGTGGAAGAGTTTGTCTTCTGTGTGGCCCCCACCTGGCACCAGTGTCTACTGGGGTGATGAAGAGTCCAGCAAAGGAAGGAGACAGCGACAGGGTGCCAGCTGTGGGCCAGCCTCTTGACAGTCACCCATATTTGCCCATGGTTTGCTGTTGATTAGCTCTGGGTCATATACCCTCTGTGACTTTGGCTTTAACAGGAAGACAAACACACTCTGAAACTTGCACAAGGGCTTATTCTGGCTTCATTCTCCAGACATATTTCCCCCCTGGATTCATACAGAAACCACGCTCAGTTTTGTTTTTGAGTTGGAGTCTCACTTTGTCACCTAGGCTGGAGTGCAGTGGCATGATCACACCGTGGACTCAGGTGATTCTTCTGCCTCAGCCTCCAGAGTGGCTGGGACTACAGGTGTGTGCCACAATGCCCAACTAATTTTTTTTATTTTTTGTAGAGACAGGGTCTTGCCATGTTGTCCGGGGTGGTCTCAAACTCCTGGGCTCAGGCAATTCTTTCACTTCAGCCTCCCTAAATGCTGGAATTACAGGCATGAACCACCATGTCCGGCCTCAGTTATCTTTTAATCCCCAGAATTTAGCACAATGCCTAAATACAGCTGGTGCTCAATACTTGTTTTATTTGCATTGAAACCCACCCCCTAGTATTTGGATGTAAAGACTTATGGCCTGCAATCTCAGAGGCAAGGAACAAGAGATTCCCTCCCCCAGCTGTGATAGTTGAAGACTGCCGACGAACTACAATCACATACGGTATCCTGTCTGCGTGCCCAGTGCTACATGCTTGTGTAGTCTCCATGGAAACACAAAAGGAGCTCTTATATCCTTGCGAAGAAACAACAAATGCGTACTTTAGAATAAGAACAGAATGCAGCATTTATAGATAGGATAATAACCTATGTTATGAAACATGCAATTTAATAACTCTCTCTGATAAAAAAGCAAAGACAACCGCCAGGCTGTAATTTACTTCTGGTGGTGAGGTGTCTGAGTTCACGGGCAGTGCTGCCGAGCAGCACGAATTCATCTTCTTCATCTCCTTGTCAACCCATTACATGCTCTCTTGCTGCTTACTATGCCATTTTGTCTTTTTCTTCTCATTATATTCTCCAACTGATACATCCTCACCTACTCTTCTACTTACTTCTCCCTTTGCATCGTGACCTGTATTCTATATTCCTCACAAGAATGTCCTCAAGGAATTACAAAGGACTTTTAGAAATAAAGACATAAAATACTTTACAGCTCCTGTGGAAGCCTTTTTGTGAAGACTGTGCTTTCCGTGTATTAAAAACACCTAGGAGAGCAGCCATAAAAGTAAATTTGAAAATACATTTGAAATGTAAATAGTGTTTGCAGTGCCCTGCAATGTTGCTGCAGGGCACAACAACGTTTAGCAAGAGCTCTGCTTAAGTCTGGAATTATCCTCTCCTCACAGTTTCTTGAATTATGTGACCTCTGAGAAGCATGCCTAAATGGGTAGTACTCGGCAGTGACTACCATTCCAAAACAATAACCAGTTCTCTCTTGGACTGCAGCCTCTTCCAAGCCTTAGTGCCTGGTGTACTCTGACTACCACTAGATGCTGCAGGGTGTCAAGGGTTGTGGCTGGCCCGGTTTTGTACTTGGTCACCCAACAAAAGCAGAGTACAGTGGCATCTAGTAGCATCTCTCTAACAAGGAGTTTTTCATTTTGTTTTAAACAGAGACTCACTGCATTGATCTGTATAACCAGGAGTTCAATAGGTCAGTGATTCAAGATAAAGAAAGTTTCCATAGCAGTTCCTAACAGCAGCAATTTCCAGGTCACTTAAAATGCTTTGGAGCAGAGGTCAACAAACCGGCCCCCAAGCTAAGAATTGTTTTTATTCTATTAAAATGATTCAGAAAGAAAGGAAATGAATACTATTTCATGATGAGGGAAAAATGATATGAAATTCAAATGTCAGTGTCCACAGTAAATTTTGACAGGAGTACAGCAGCCTCGGATTGTCTATGGCTGGCTGCTTTTGGGCTGCAAAAGCATGGTTGAGTGGTTGCCACAGATATCATCTGACTTGCAAAGTCCAAAATATTCACTATCTGGATCAAGCACAGTGGCTCATACCTGTAACCCCAGTGCTTTGGGAGGCTAAGGTGGAAGGATCGCTTGAGGACAGGAGTTTGAGACCAGACTTAGCAACACAGCGAAACCCCGTATCTACAAAAATAAAAATAAAAAAGTAGCCAAGTGTGGTGGTGCACATCTGTAATCCCAGCTACAGGAGCTTGAGGCAGGAGGTTCACTTGAGCTCAGGAGTTTGAGGCTGCAGTGAGCTATGACTACACCACTGTACTTCAGCCTTGGCGACACAATGAGATACTATCTATCTCTAAAACAAAACAAAACAAACAAAAATGAAAGCAAAAACACCCGACTCTCTACAGGAAAAACTTGCCAACCCCCATCTTAGAGTGGCAGGCCTAGTTCAAGGCTAGCCTGCTTTGAAGACTTAGAAAAGGTCTTGTTTCACTTGGGGTGCTACTTTGAGACCTGCTGATTGGGCACTGAAGGATGATGAGACACAAGCAGGGAAGAAACATTCCAGGAAGATAGTTGGCCTGCTCAGAGTACAGGGACGAGAAAGAAAAGCTCCTTGGTGGTGTAATTAGTACTTTAAGTAGCTTTGTCTGAAATGATGCTAACGTAATCTGCAGCCCTTTATCATGTTCAAGCAGAGTGCACACAACCACTCAGCTCACTACAACTGCAAATAGCCCTTAATGAATATATATTTGCTTTGGCTCCTGTGCTCTATTTTGCATCAATTCTTGTGATTTTGCAAGTCATAAAATGCCCAGACTCCTTTCATTAAGGTGTTTTCACCCGGATAAAAAGGTGTAAACAGATTAGAACAATTCTAGATGAGTTATCTGGGAAATAGGGGTGGATTATGTCTCTTCATGTCTAGAAAAGGAGGACCACTAGAGAAGAGAAACAGTAGTTCTCTACCGTGAAATCTTAGCCTTGGAGAAGTGTCTGGTGAGGAGGGTGGGGTGGAGGAGTGTTGTTGAAAAAGATGTAGTTATTTACAAAATCGCTTGCTTTACAAAATTATAGTTATACACAAAATCAACTGATGCCTTGCATGGTATTGCATGATACCAGGAAGAACAGGCATGTGGAATCTGATAAACTAGAACTGAGTGTCAGGTTCTCCGTGTCATCCCTGTGTAACCCAAGACAAACCACCGATAGTCTCCAAGCCTCGATGTTCTTTTCTGTAATGCGGTAGCATGTAGCCAGTGTTGATGTGACATGACCTTCCACTAGATGATATAAACAAGACAGTTTTCTAAACTGGTGGATGGTAACGTCTATTACTGACACCAAAGGATACATTGAAAAAGTGTATGAAAATTTGAACAATGTTAAAAATCCTAAGGTTGAAATTTAAATATTTGTCAACGGTAAGCATCAACCTCAGGACACTAAGTGGAGAAAGTGAGATGTTATTACTGAATCGAGGGCTTTACTAGCATTGGGACACTTGAATCAAATCATGTTAACTGTTTCTAAAAGAAAATGAAAACTTCATTCACTGTGACTCACAAATAGCCACCAAAAAATAATGATATTTTAGAAAGGTGAAATCAGCTACTCAGGGGACCCAAATTTTCAACTATAATGAAGTTGAATATTTTATATATTTTAATATTTTAATAAGTGCTATCAGCAGCGTTGGCAATTTATGTAAAGAGTCAACGGTGTTGGTTATAAGACTGTCTAGATACCTTTTCTTCATCAAGAAACTCAAGTTATTTGTTTTAAATGGAAAAAAAATATAAAAGCTCTATTTTTAATTGTTTTACAAAACTCTCTCTAAAATAAGAGTCAAGAAGTAAAAGGCCTGCTTATTTAGGCTTATAACACAATTTATACGGGATTTAATGATTAATAACAATACTAAATCATTTTCTTGGTGAACCATAAGCCCACAAGATAGTTAGAAAATAAAAATAACCAATTTCTCAGTAAAATATATGACTCACAGAGTAGACAAAGTTCCAGACTTTGGAGACAGATCAAGGTTCTAATTTTGGCTTTGCCACCACTAGTTGTGTGAGTGCTGAAAATTTCTTACTTTCCTGGAGTCTAAGTTTTTCCCTCTACAAAATGGGGACAAGTATAATAATGGTATTAACAAAGCAGTTGCAAACATGATATGAGATAATAAGTGTAAAGCACTTGGCACAAAATCTTACAGTAAGACCAATGGAAAGTGATTAGGAATTGTAATATATCCTTGGTCATAGATTTGGGCCGTATGTAAATTATGGTATTTATCTAAGGAAAAAAGAATGTTTAAGTTCCACTATTATATTGGTGCCTGCTTTTATTTTTTTAAAAATAAGTTTTCAGACGTGGCAAGATGGGCACAAAGAAAGAACACATCTATGTCATGATGCTCTTGCTTACTGGTAATCCTGATAAAAGTTTCTGAGTGAATTAGTGAGCTAATTGAGGGAAGGACAGGCAAGCACACATATGCGTACATACACGTAAATGTACACATGCCTCTAAATGTAGTGTAAACCAAAAATACAACTCTAAAACACCCCCCCCAACCAACCGAACATACCCCCTCTAAGCCAAGGGAAGCCTGAAAAATGAAATTCCAGACTATGAAGGTAAAAGAGGTTGCACATGCCTGAGATACCCCTTCCCTTTTAGGGGTTTTAACATAACATTAACATTAAGACAGAGACCATAGAACAGACAAAACAGCCTCAGTGGCAATAAGAGACCAAATTCCAACCTGACTCTGTTATGGTATCATCTGAGGATGATGAGGCCCAGATGAAACAAAAATAGTTTACCCCCAAATACATTTCTTTGACAAATTTTGAAACAGCCCTGCAAAACTGTCTTTTGTGGGGAAATATTTGCATCTGTAGAGAACTTCCATTAAAGGAGTCAGATGTTTCCCCTTTCAGTCTTCCCAATCAGGAAGGGATCAACTGAGAGTTTGACATCTTTAAAGTCTGAATAAGAGTCATTTGCCATCTATTCTCTCTAAGGGTGATCACCTATGAGGCTTCATCTATATAATAAGAACCTTGGTCTTCACGACCCCCTCTTCTTAACTCAGACATTCCTTTCTAAGTATTTCTGGCCTTAGATAATGGCTTAACTCTCTCAACTATCAACTAAAGGATCCCTAAAACCCATCCATAACTTGTAAGCCCCTACTTGGAGATGTCCCAGCTTTTGGGCTGAACCAACATAAGCCTCACATGTATTTATGTCCTTACTTGTAAACTTCTGTATCTCTAAATTGTATAAAACCAAACTGTTACCCAACCATTCTTAAAACTGTACTTCTGGCCATGGTCACTCGTATTTGGCTCAGAATAAACCTCTTTAGACTGGGCTGGGTGGCTCAGCCTGTAATCGCAGCACTTTGGGAGACTGAGGCAAGTGGATTGCCTGAGCCCGCGGGTTGGAGACAAGCCCAGGGCAACTTGGTGAGACTTTGTCTCTACAATAAATAAAAAATTAGCTGGGCATGGTAGCACATTCCTGTAGTGCTGGCTACTTGGAAGGCTGAGGCGGAAGGATCACCAGAGCCCCACAGGTCAACGCTGGGGTGGCCGTGAGTGTGCCACTGCACTCCAGCCTAGGCGACAGAGTGAAACTCCAACTCACAACAAAACAAAAAACCCAAAAACCCTCTTTAAATATTTTACAGAGTTTGGCTTTCTGTCAACAATTTTATTATACTTTTATTATGCATATACATTTATCATGTAGCCCCAGATGAGAGTGTCTGATCCTACAGTGGCACACAGCAAGCAGTTACCCTTCTTTCAACTTCTAGCATGAATAGATGACAGAGCCTTCAGGAGCATCGGCAGGTGACGAGTTTGAGCCTGGTAGACATGATTCTAAATAGCTACTGCAGCGTCAATGCTTATAGGACAAATACAGTAGAGACATGGTGTTTTATCATTTCAAAGCCAATACATTCTACAGAGGCTTGTCTCCTGAGGCTGCTAAAGGCATCTGTAAGACTGGCCTGAAGGAAATCCCAGGAGGGTCCTCTTTAGGAAGGCTGAGCTGGGCTGGGAACACCTAGGAGAGCTGCAGTTCTGACCCCCAAGCAGCCCTCAGGAAGAAAACTGATGTTGGGCTCTGAGTCAGAATGTCCTAGTTAGGCCTCCCTCCCTCCACAGTTGCCTCTAACGCATTTCTCACTTGGGTTCTCTCTTGGCAAGCTGGAGTTTCAAGTTTTTTTTAAACACCCAAACTAGAGAATTCCCAACAGTATGAAGGCACCAGTAAAGAGGAGAATAAGTTTTAATAATAGGCACTTTTAGTTGCGAATGATGCCTTCTGTTTAGAAACAGGAATTTTTTTTTCAGTGTTTTCAGTTCAGAACCTGCTTATTGGTAAGTGAGGTAATTCCATTACAACTGGCCTTGTTGTTGTGGAAAGATATGAGGAATTCATTGTGCTGTTCTAAATAACCTTTTTGATCAAGAGATGGAAATGCACAGACACATCATAAAGGACGTGGAAGAACCTTTCCCCCTTTCTCTTTAATTAGAGCATTCTACATTTGTGATGAATTAGGCTGACTCAGTAAACTATAGGAAATAAATCTGCTGAACAGTTCCATTTTCCAATTGCTAGCTAGGTCAACATGCATTAATAAACAAATAAATATCTCCATATGGACTATTATCCAAAGTAATTGTAAATCCTCACAGTACTGGGCAGCGTGTGGTGGTGACATCCTGCGAATGGCCGAGTTCCACGGCTGTCCTTGCACGTCCATTTGAATCGCTGCCTAAATGAGAGGTGCCCTTCACTGATGGAATAAGGTGACACTTTGATTAATGCAATGAGCATGCTGCTGAATGCTACAGTGAGTATTAAAATGGCATGTGCTAATTTAAAATCTCAGCTGTCATTAGACTAGAGTGCAAAGGAGAGTCACCTTTCCAGAGGAGTATTTCCATCCCGGAGGGCAAAAGCCGCCCTGAACTGTTTGCCACTGCTGGTTTCTGGTGAGCCCTGCTCAGGCTTTGAAAACAGCCTAAACTTTTTTTTCCCTGAAAACAAAACAAAAAGGTACCAAGCAACTTCCTTGTGGAAGTGTATAAAATTAAAATGAGGATTTTAATAAAACTACAAAAGTCACCAAGTAGAAAAAAGAACTGGAAAGCAATGTCATTCATGTCCATTAAGGCTTTAAAAGAGGGATATGTGTTTGTGCAAGAGATATATTCTTGTCAGCAGCTAAACATAATTATTTTGAGTTTCTTCCCATGATCACTGGAATAAACAGGTAAAAGTAAGTCATCAACCTTTTTTTTAACCTTTTTCCAAATGAAACTCTTAAAGAGTCAAAATAAACCTGATTTTTTTTTGTTCTGACTGTCTCTGAAAGTATCAATTCAGAAATACTTTCATTTCAGTGGTTATAAGTGGCAATAAGTTTAAAATGACAGCTGATTTCCTAAAACGTCCATTTACTTATTTATTTGAAAATTAGACATGCAGGTAACCATTATCAATATTGTGCTTCAATGTTAGTTGGTTTTACTTCCACATTGTGACTGGCAGCTCACGTGGTGAATTGAGCTGACACTGGTGAGCACTGGTTGGAGGACTGCGTCAGGTGGTCCTTGGCAAGCTCACAGTTCCTAAGGAGGAGGCAAACGAGTGGCAGAGTAAGAGACTGAGTCACGGTTTGTCCTCTGAGGTTCCTTTTCTCCATCCCCAAATGGTAGCCCAGCCTTCTGCACCTGCCTCAGAGTGTGTTTATGCTACCGTGTCAAGAACAAAGACTGCATGTGGAAGACAATGGCCACATCCTCCTCTTGGTAAAAGCTCCAATTCACTGAGACTCCTGGGAGTCTTGGAGGGAAAGACCAAGAGAGACAAGTGGCTCTGAGGGGAAGGGAGGAGGCAGGATAGAGACAGCAGGCTCTACAAGGGTAGGAAGGGACCAGAGGTGTGTGTGTCCCGGGCTCAGCTCCCTGGGAGCCCCTGTGGGAGGTGGCCAGACATCCCTAGGGAAGGCTGCAGAGGGGGGCCCACAAGGCAGCTCCACTGGGCGTGAGAGCAGTAGAGTTGACCACCCAGGAACATGTGTCTGTGAACTAGGGCAACATCTGGAGATTTTTCAGATCCCACAGAAGCCTCCCTGATGCTTGGGTGATCCCAGGGAAGAAAAGAGAACCTCAGGAATGACTGAGATAGAATTTCCTGGTCAGCCCAGAGTCAACTTTAATTTGATTTTAAGAAACTAAAGAAGTGTGGCATTTCTTTCACATTTAAATTTGTGGTTTCAAATCAGCACCCTCGAAAACATGTAAAGAAGTCATTAGGATGCATTATGAGGACAGAATGAACAAGATTACTGTGGGCAGACCGAGGTGAGTATGATTAGAGCTCAGAGGAGACTCCGTTGAGCTGGGTCTCGAAGGCTGAGTAAAAGACAGTTGGAGGGAGAAAGATGAAGGCTGGGGTTCCCAGGTCCTGGGTTCAGAAGAAAGATATAACAGCTTTTTTTAGTTGCTCTGTTTTGGTTTCTAAGATGCTCATTCTGAAACACTTGGCAATGCAGGAGAGAGCAGGGGGAATGCTTGGAGTGGCAGGGGGCGGGTGCGGGTGCGGGTGCGGGTGTGGGGGGCGGGGCCAGCCTGGTGAAAGCCGAGGCCAGAGGAGGAGAATGTGGTCCCGGTATGAAGAACCAGCTGTGAGTGACACAGTAGAGGATTAGCGGATACTTGGATAGACTGAAGCTTCAAGGAAAGACCTTCAAGCGCTTTGAGCCCCGGTTACTTCAACGGCTCAGTGGAGACAATATTGTCTCCCCAGAAAGACTGTTATGAATCTCACTGAGATGACAATTGTGAGATACAAAGTATCTAATGCATGGCCCCTGGTGGGTGTCCCTAATATTTTTCTTTTATTCTAAAAGCAACAAAGAGGAGCAGCAGTTTTTAGGGAGGAGCGTGTCATGACTCATTTGCCCTTCTCGTATTTGGCAAGGGTCCAGGCTGAGTGGAGTGTTACATCGAGATGGAATAGGTTCTTCAGGTCCATGGGGAGGGAGGTTGGGAGGGAAGAAGAATGGCTTCCAGGGAGCTGATTCAGCAATAAAGCTTCCACCAAGAAAAGGACTTGGAATTCTGAGGTCAACCTAGTGATAGGAACTCAATGACTCTCATGCGTTTCCCAGACACGTGTCTGAGTCCTGGGAAGGGAGGACCGGACAGTCAAAATGGGAAAAAGCAATTTCATCCTAATCTGTAAAACAACTGGCAAACGCTACACAACTCTGGGACCCCTCTAGCAGAGGACAGCAAGGGGAGAGGCGTTTCTTTGTGTCACTCCCTTTCCGGTCCCTTCAGCTTGGATCTCCATGTGGCTCAAGTGGCTCTGACATCACCTCTACTCCTCAGGGCAGCACCTGATCTCTTATAAGCCAGACCCACCAGGCACACCTGCCCTGCTTCACAGGGAGGGCAGGGCCAACCGGAGTGAATTTTGTTCTTGAGGACATGGGAAACATACTCTACAGACTCTTGAAGTGGAAGAAGGGGAGTTTTGACATTGCTGACTTACTGCTGTGAACATGACCAGATTGACAGCTACAAACTGGTGGGGTCTGGGGAGATTGGGATTAGAAAGACAACCATAGCAGTGGAGTGGGAGGAGCAGTGGGGACAAAGGGTGGTGGCAAAAAGACCAGCCAGGAGACAGCTGCAATGATTTAAATGAGAGAATATAGGGCTCTGAAATTTAAAAAAAGGGACAACATCAACCGATCAGTGGACAATGAAAATGTGGTATATAGACACCATGGAATACTACACAGCCATAAAAATGAATGAAATCATGTCCTTTGCAGCAATATGAATGGAACTGGAGATTATTATTCTAAGTGAACTGACTTAGAAACAGAAATCCAAACTCTGCATGTTCTCACTCAAATGTGGGAGTGGTGGAAAAAATAGACATTGGGGACATGAATAAAGGGGGAGGGGAGAGAAGGCTTAGGACTCAGAAACAACCTATGGGATACAATGTTCACTCTCTGGGGAATGGGCCACCTGATACCCAATCCCCACCACTACACAATATGTCCATGTAGTGAACATGCATGTGTGCCCTCTGAATCTAAAATTTCAAATGGGTGGGGAGAAAGGGGACACAAATTCTTCATTTAAAATTTGTATCACTGGCAGTCTTGCTTTTTTGAGAGAGAGACTTGCCCATGCCAGGCCCTTCTGGTGTGAAACTTTCACCTGTCTTTTCTTTCTTCTCTTCTTCTTACTAATAAACTTTGCTTTAAAACTTAAAAAAAATTTATACCAATGAATTACCCGCATAAACACAAAAGGGTAAAAGGGTGAAGCTGGATTTCAGTCTTGGCATGGGCATATTTCAATGTAAAAGTGAAAATACAGTCTGAAGGATATTAAAAAGTATAATTTCAAAATGATTACACTTTTCTCATTTTTAAAAGAAATAAGATATTGGATGCAGGTTGTCAGATAATTATTTTTGAAATTGGTTTGAGGACCATGTCTGCTTGGAGAAAACGTCTTTCAAACAAATATTTAATAAGAAGAAAATCCACTTATTGGGCCCCTATCAGTTAAAGCCTAGTACTCAGTCTTTCTCCTCAATTGACTAGGAAATTTATGTTACATGATAGAAGTGAAGCAGAATTAAACATATTCACAATGTTATGTCTAAAGCTTTGTATAGAATCTCATTGTTTCAATCCCAATAAAATATGTTATCACCTTATTAGAGGGGGAAAAAAACAGTATCTGAAGAGTGAAATACCAATGACCTGAAAATAACCACCATTTTAAACACATATGCAGATTTTTATAGTGTTAAAACATTTTTAAAAAATGAGATAATTTGACAAGCAAGAATTTCAATAATAAAGTCACAATTATTTCAATAAAGTTTATATTTTAGGTCATAGAAAATGCTTTTTGAAAAATATCAGCCATTCCTGCTTCAACATTTTACAGATTTCAAAGCATCATTAAACAACTGAGAAATGAATTTCTTTTCAGAACAGAAGGGCCATGCATCACTTATATTATATCTGCATCTAGTTGATTAGCAATTGAGTTAATATTTCTTTATTAGGGATCAGAGAGTTTGGAAATTGAAATCAGTTTGTTCTCAACTGGTGGTTAACATAATCTCATTGTCTATTGGAAACAATGGAAAAAAACTCTCTCTCTTTAAAAAAAAGAAATCAGAACATGAACAGTTATGATGGACTTGCCAGCACTCTTGCTAGGCAAATTTTTTTTACTTCATCTGGAGGTAACAGTCCATTAGGCCACCCATATCCCTGTCTGGAATGATCTGCACGTAAAGGTTCATGAACATTATCACAGCTGCAAACATTCTGCTCACATTCCAGATGGTCTTAGTGTCCTTGCAAGAACTTTGGGACACATCACATGTTTTTTTCAGTATCAGAACCAATAAGATGAGCATTTTGTATTCATCCCTCCTGGTGAACAACTGAGAAAAGTAGTCACTGCAACCTCAGTTTGAAAACTTGATAGATACTGTTTTCTTATTAACAACATAGCACTGGCTAAGCCCTTTTCAGAAATGTAACAGGCATGAGTATGTTATTATCATGGTAAAACTTATACATTAAATTATGACCCCTAGTATTGTTTCTTTCTTTCTATGTAGAGAGAAAACGTAATGATTAAACATCTATTAGAAAGAGTGGGCAAATTGTTGACCATCCATGATTTTTAGAACTGTGTTTTACTATATGAAAATAACACATTTGGAAGCATAAGAAGTTTATGATCAGCTTTGAAGTTCCTGGGAGTTGGAGGTCATTAGCATTTAATTATCAACACCACCTTTCAGCTATAGCTCTCCATTTTTACAATGGATGCCTAGAGCACTTTGCAGGAATAGTTTGAAAACTTGAATACTTGAATAGCTCTCCCTGTAATGTCAATGGCTGCAGTAAACGGTGTAGGTGGTCTGAGACATAATATCTGTCTTTCCTCATTCCTTTCCCCCATTCTTCCCATGTATTTACGTCCCACATAGATCAAATTGCAAAACCCTTTGGGTAGGAATTATGTATATACTATAATGCTTTTATAAATCTTCATACCTTGTTGACACTGAGTAAATATTAAAAGGCATAAATCACATAAAAAATATTATTGAGTTTTCTTATTATGGATCCAATCTACCCAATGGCTTCCCATGACCTACAGAATAAATTTCAAACTCCTTAGATTAGCATTAAATGTCCCCAGAGCTATTGCCAAGATTTTCCAGTTTCTTTCAAACCACTTCCTAGTTAAATCAGAATTATATTCTCCAGGAGGACTTTGAATGTCTGTCTTCAAGTGTTGGCTAGTTTTGTTCCTCTGACCTCAAATGCACTTAAGCCAGACTCCCAATCTAAAACAAACCACATCATCTCCTTGGTAAAGTTTTTTTAGTGTTGGTGGGCCCCTCCTCCACACCCCCAACACTGCTCACATCCCTATGGTAGCAGAAACCACACTTGATCTTGGAGTTATAATTATTTGTTACCTGTCTGATTTCCTCTAGGACCAAGTAAATTCACTGATGACAGAAGAGGTTTCTTAAAGCTCTCTCCCTGCTGTGCACATTGTAGAGAATGAAAAAATGCTCCACTGAATAGAATTAAATTGAATCAGGAAGTCAGATTTGGGTAGTAGAAATAGAATGGACAATACCATTTGTTAAAGATCAAAACAGAAAACATAAACAGAATAAGATATGTCTTTAAAATACATTAAGCATGTTTTCCTATCTTTAGAGTCTAAGGACATATAATTAGTTAGAACATCAGATATCCTTTTGTGTCTATTCTTCCAAATGCAAATCCTGGTGCAGTTGCAGCACACTCTGCTTTAATTACCTTAATTTAATTTGAAGATTGTTAAAGGTAAAATTGTAATAAAAAATTGCTTCATAGTATACTTTCTGTAGGCTCTGCCAATCTACACAGAATAAATTTTATTTCTTTTTCTCCTTAATCCCTTAAAGATTTTCCCTATAATTCTCACTCTTATAATTCAACTCTCCACTCCTAAACCAGCCTTTCTGTCACTCCCAACTCATCTCATCTTTGAGCTGCATTGCTTTTCTATGAATTAGACTGGATTTTAACTGAAGGAGCCACAAGCCAACAGGAAATTACGAATAAACACTGTCAGTAGGCACTTAGTGAGTGGTTGGATTTTTTTCAACCTCGGTCTTGGGACCACCATGAGAAAGTCACCCTTTTGGATGTCCTAGAAGAAATGGCAGCCTGCTGATTTTTCTCTTCTCCCTGGGGACAGCATACAAGAGGACCTGAAGGGAGTATTTTGGAAGAATGAGGTTTCTAAACACATGGAAGAGCCCACGTTTTCATGCTCGGGCATTCCTAGCAATGGGCTCCATCAAAAAGTTTCACTAATCCCTGTAAGTTCGTCAAGACTTTTAAATAGGAAGACTATATTTTTTTTAAACACAAATTGTATTCACTTATGAATTTCAAATTTGCTGCCACCAAAAACATGCTTACTCTAGCTTATGACGAGTCTTTCTGAAGTGCCGGTGATGACCAGGTACTATTCTAGGTGGCCCAAATACAATAGCAAACTAGATGGACATGCCTGCACTCAAGGAATTTCCCTTTGTGCTGGTGAAACAGGCAATAAAGAAGTGAGTGACTAGCCCACCCCTTTGCTGCCATTCTCTATTCAGTTCAGGTCCCTGGGCTGAGATGGGCTATGATCACTCTGTCTGGAGTCTGAGCTCTGAAGCAAGGACATCCCAACAGAAAGCAGTGGCTCTTGTGTGGCCCAAAACTCAGCAATATTCTTGACACTGACACCGGAGGGTACACAGAAATTTCGACTTCTGCTTCCAAGAAAACAATTCTACATACGATTGCCAATTAATTCAGAGGTTAGTCTGCAGAGCTGGGCTGAGGTCACCAAGGAAAACTGGAAGCTTATTGCCTTCCAACTTTATTTCTTTGAGTGGCAAAGACTATGAAGATAATATGTTCTCAGTCAAAGAAAAATTTAATATAGTACTCCCTGATTTCTTCTATTTAATTCACACTCTCCTGGCACTCCCTGAAGTGCATTCACTGTGTGTTCAAGTTTTGCCTTGACGTTTGTTTGCATCAAAGGGAGAATTAAATTGTTCACACACACATAAAAGTCAATTCAGATCCCTGTTCCCTCAAGGCTGGCCTAAAAGTTATTGTTTTTATATATCAGTTTTAATCAATTGCCTCTGTGATATTCCGTATGTTAACTGGTTCTACTGCTCACACTTATTTTCTAATGATTAACCTTAAACACACATGATTTTGCTTTAGCTTAGTCATTCTAAGTTATATAATAATTCTGAAAGAAAAGGTCAAATTTATGAACTTCAGGGCTATTAAGTACCCCGTAGGGACTGTCAAAACCCTTTAAAAATAAAAGCTATTATTTTCTATGCCAAGAAATCTCTAGGTCATTGGGGACCGTGGGCCCATCTTGTTCACCAAACCAGCATGTCCTCACTGTCCTTGGCTAATGTGTTCCTTGGGGTCTACTTGCTAGATGTCCTCTTTAAATAGAAATAGTTTTTTATGTCCAGCTCAATCATTTATTAAGTTTTTTTAAATGTGAAAGTAATTCTTAAAAGGAATAAAACATTTTAATTCAGAATTAAATGAATTACAAAAATAAATTTTGTAGTTGAGAAGGAGGTTCCGTGTTCTAAGTTCCCCCTATGTAGAACCTGTGATTACACTGTAAAATGGATCCTAAAAGACAAGGTTATATGGAGGTGGTACTCTGTCCCGTGGTTCGGGTCCACCATGCTCTTGGTCAGAATTCCTGTTGCCTGCTCTTTGCCTTTCTGTTCAGTGAGGGCTGTCCTGGCAATGACTGGCATCCTATGCACTTCTCCTCTGTTCTGGAGAGTTCCAGTGCGTACTGAAACAGAGTTTGGATTTGGACTTGATCCTAATGTCAAACAGGCCAAATTCCTTTATGGACACATCCCAGAGTCCTTATAAGAGGAAGAACCTGCAAGATGCTTGAATCTCAAGTACTTAGATCCTTAGCTAACCTGCTTTGCTGCTAACTGCCAATTTTATGTGCCAACTTGACTGGATCACGGGATGCCCAGATACTCGATCAAACATCATTTCTGGGCATGTCTGTAAGGATGTTTCTAGAAGAGAGTTGTGGACTGAGGAAAGCAGATGACCCTCCCCAGTGTGGGTAAGCACCATCCTATCCATGAGAGCAGGAATAGAACAAAAGGCAAAGGAACGTTGAATTCTCTCTCTGCCTGGCTGCTTGAGCTGGGACATCGATGTCTCTTTCCCTCAGCACTCCTGGTCCTCAGACCTTCAGATTTGAACTGGACTGTACACCAGAGGCTGTCCAGCTCTCAGGCCCTCAAACTACGCAGTGAACTTTCCTAAGACTCCAGCTTGACAGTGGCAGATTGTGGAACTTTCCAGCCTCCAGAGTCATGTGAGCTAATTCCTCACACTAAATCAATCTTTCCCTCCCTCCCTCCTCCCCAATCATTCCTACTGGCCCTGTTTCTCTGGAGTAACACACTGCCTTAGCCATGGACCTCACACATTTCCATCTCTTCCATGTAGTGTAACCAACCAATGGGATTCTTTGTAGGCTCCAACCCTAACCTCTCACTTCCTAAGCTCAGGGACTGGATAAATGACTTCTTGAGCCTAATCTTTTTCTCCCAAGCTTGGCCCTTGCTGACATCCCTCACCTGCTCTGCCAGGCTTCATGGTAGGGCCATTTCTACCTTTTACCATCAGATGTCCCAAACCCGTAAGTTCTGCTTTCAAGGGATTTTCTGAAAGTGGAGATCAAGAAAGGCTGTGAGTGAAAGCAATGACAACAAGTATCCAGGAAGGAGAATCTACTTAACATGAGGGACAGGACTTTCTGCATCAAAAACTGTGTTTTTGAACCCTGTAGATGTGGAATGTCTGGAGTTTGTATTAAATGCTGTCCCAGACTACACCAACATAGTCAGCACATGTCTACTATGTTTTAAGCAAATTCAAAGGATGAAAACCTGATTCTGCAGAACAGATATGAAGAATTTAGAGTGAATATTTAGTTTGCCAAAACTTTTACCATATTATTTCTTAAAAGAGGAAATCTGGTATATTTAAGTTATAAATCAGTTATTAAATTTTGAGTCAAAAGCCCACTTTTCAAAACACAAATACTGTGCAATAGGAAATATGCTGCTTACCTTTCTGTTTATTTGTGGTAGTTATGTTTTGTTAAATTACCACACACAATGAATTAGCAAATACTGAACCATTGCTCCTAGGGGAGTTACAGGGTTAGGATTTGATGAGCCTTTGATGACATTTCTTATACTGATCAATACCTAGCCTTAGTTTCTGTGTGCTTCAGTTTAAGGACACTTTATTTAGCACACCTTGTTGATTCATGAACACTGAACAGTCAACAGTACTATAGCTCATGCCTGAATGAAGCTTCTCTAATACATATATTTTCTCCTTAAAGCACATCACAGCCTTCTGCACTTAGAAACAGTAGATAGCACTATGCTTGGGGCCATTTTAAGCAGCAAAATCACCAACAAAATGCATAAAAATGCAAAAAACATGGCATTACATAGACCATGGAAAGCACACACATGTTCACAGCATAGGAGCTAATGTAAGAAGGCAGGGTGTTGCTTCTTTCAACCTCAGCAGGGAACAAGAGTGTTAAATGACTCAAACGTCTTTGCCATTCTGCACATGACTATGAATGAGAGTGAAAATGTCAAGGGTATTGATTTGGGGGTTACAAATAAGGTTTAGCAAGTGAACGAATTGTAAATACAGAATCTATGATTACACTGTAATTACACTTTGAATATAATGTTTTTTTAGTCTGCCAATGTGTGGATTATTCAGAATGTATGCTCAATTTTTATTCTCTCTCTCCAACTTTCTGTGTTTTGCTTCTCTTCATGTCAATAGACAGCACTCTACAAGGGAAAAGGGAAACAAAGATTCAGGGGAAACTTGAATGTTGCATGGTTTTTTGCATGGAAAACACTGAACCCAAACTTGCTTCTAATTTACTCTGAATGCTCTAGTTGTAGGAGGACTACTTTAAGGTGGAAATATTTGCTCTCTGGAAAATAATAACCTGAAAAACTTGAGTCAAAAAAACACAGTAAAAACACAAAACAGTTTCCTTGTACACATTTTGTTTTTGAAGAAACACTCAAGAAAAGTAAAATTAAACCCTCAGACTGTTATCACCACTTAAAGACTATGTGCACGCAGTTATTATTTCTTACTAAAATAACCACATGTTCCTCTTTAGATCCAAAATATGAATGAATTCAAAGAGGACCCAAAACCACTAAGTAGGCAGTAGTTTAAAATATTTTTTGAGAGCACTGACATTCTGTTCTTCAAGGGGATGTTTGTGAGAGGAAACTGTACATGTAGCTTTAGAAGTAAAAGTTTTCCTTAAGGACTATAGGATGAGAAAAAGATGAGACGCTGTTGTAAGAAAAGTGATTTGATGTCACTACATATTTTAAAAGGAAATTGGTTTTATTCATTTTGGTAATTCTTGTCCTTGATTTTTAAAGGTAATATATTTCTGATTATAAAAAAATATTTTCTTGATCCTAAAAATAGATGCCAAGTCTTTAAGAATATGAAAAACACACCAATATAAAAAGAAGATAATTTAAAGAGTCTATAAGACATAGAAAGAAAACAAGCCCTAACAATTTCTGAAAACCAATTATAATATCATTTAAAATGTGTCCTTCACAGAGTAATAGTGTAAGTGACCAATGGGATGCTTTGAGATTCTTTTCCAAAAGATAGATTTCTTTTTTCTTTCTATTTATCTAAAATACAAAAAATCATGGCTTATTTTTTCCCCTCCATTTCTTACAGGAGAGTAGGTGTTTTGTCTCACCAGGTTTCCTTCATAGGGAAAATACATGTAAGTTGGTCTCTCAGCCAGGTGATAGTTTACTACAGGCTGACCAAGTAAGGACACTTACCAAGTTTGGGCACGTTTTTGTATTCAAATTCTCAAAGAGATACTCAAATGATATAAATTCAAAGAGATACTCAAAATGATCTATCTTTGCTGAAAGATATACACTATCAAGAGATACTCAAAATGATCTATCTTTGCTGAAAGATATACACTATCATGCCTAAAACTAGGAGCTGTGGAGGCTGTAGTATGAGGGTTCAAAATATCTTGAAATTAAGTGTTAGCAACCCCCCCATTTCTTCCCAATATTAGAAGAGCCACATGTCTCATAAAATTACTAGCTACAATGCAATGAACAACAAGTCTCCTCAAACTTAATCATCACTAAACCACTTATGATAGGTTTTCTAACCCAGACTGAATTTTTTGGAAATTCTAACATACAATTACTTTTTATAATTGGTGCTGAGCTATTAAATGATGTACGGCCAATTCCCCATGTTTCAAATGGATAAATATTAGTCTAATGTGCTCAATCAATGCATAGAAATAGCTCGAAGCCCTTTCCTGCAAGGGAAAATATTTACCATATATCACAGTTAGATTAGCCACAGGCACTAAGCAGCTGATGGAGAAGCCCAGAAATCCTTGTAAACGTCCTTGCACTTCTGTAAAGAACATCTTCAAAAGACAGAAAAGAAGAAGGACAAAAAAAAGCTCTCATCAGTATTACCTTAAGCATTCTGCAAAATGCAATGCTTAAAATCAGACCTGTGTCCGCATATTGCTTCCTGAGACACAGAAAGTTCCTATGCATTTAACATCAGCAAAACAATAAAGATTACACAGAACTTTTAATATGCTCAGTTTGCCAGATTATTCATTCCATCTATAGTTTACAGCACTGGAATATATTGTTAATAGTAATAATAATAAGAAAAGCTTTTGACTATGGACTATGACTTAAGTAGTCATGGCAGACCAGCCCTATAATATGTCTTGATTTTGAAAAATCAAAACAGTTAAATACTAATCAGATAAATGTCACATAATTTTTCCCTTTCAAAATTCAAACTCCCTTTTAAATAAATGCCCTTTGTTTGTTTGTTTGTAAAAATGCAATTCAGGAATACAGTGTGCAATTTATAACTACCTGAAACAATCAAGCTGGCCTCCATTTGGGTAAAAGTTACTATGGATTAAAAAAAATTAACTATAGAAAAATATGATATTTTCCCCTTTCCTTAAATAAGAAATTCCTGATAGTCACACCAAGTCCATCACATTCCAACATTCAGTTTTGACTAAGCACTATGTGTGCATGCAACTTTCCAATTCCCTTTATGCATTCTCAAATACAGGATCTTGGAATCAGTGCCACATGTCATACTCTTCCAGGTGCACTGTATGGGTGGGGAACTCCTTGTTTGCTAATATGAGAATGACAGATACAGACTTCACTCAGCCCAAGAAGAATCCTCGGTAGAGTTGCTCGAGTACAAAACAAAATAGGCTGCTTTGTAAAGTGGGGGTCTCAGGGTTTCAAGTGCCAAGTTGTAGTTCTTCATGCCCACTATGGGTCGGAATCTCCTGGTGAGCATTCACTCATCACTATAGTTTGGTTTCAATGGCCTTGGTGGGACCCAGGCATCAGCATTAAAAAAAAATATATGTCCCCTGAGATTTTTATGCACATGAAGCTGGACTATCACTGGCTTAGTCAGAGGTCAGAGACTTACAGGTCAGCCAAGGAGGCCTCTGACATCCCTGCCAGCCCCACGACTGTGGGAAGGGACACCGCCCTGCTTAATGACTGACTATACCCTGCCTTTGTTAAGGAAGGATGGAATTGAAAAGTGCAGCGCCATCTCCACTGGCTAAACAATGCATGGAAAAGGTCAACGGAAGGCCCATGGATGTAGAATATATTGGAAACCAAAGAAATTAACCCCTACAACCTGTGGTCACAGAGGTTCCTCTAAAACAACGAATAAAGGAGAACACAGCTCTCTACAGTTTTGGTCTAATGGGGGCCAATCTAGGAGTAAATAGAATTTTTTTCCCTCTTAATACTTTCCTTGCTCTTCGCCTACTTCTTGGGGTACCCAGTAACTATCTTTTAGGTATTCCATGCCTTCCTCAATCCAGATGTGTTCTCAGCAAAGGCCTTATCTCAGTCATTTACACCTTGGGGATGAATGTAAATTCACCTGGTAATCTCACTCAAAGCACTACATTTTTAGCCTTCATGCCACAAAAAGAAAAGTTGTGGCCATGTTGAAAGGAATTTAAAGACCAATTGAGAAAGCAAGGACATTCCTGAAGAGCAAGCGTCTCTCCCTGTAAGTATGAGTTCTTGCCATAGATGCGGTTACTAGAGACAAAGAGGAGAGACAAGGTCAAGACTAAACGGGGAGGGGCCAGGGAAGAGAAAGCCGGGAATGGTACAATCAATTCTGAGGGTAAGGAAAGTTACAGAGGGAATGGTAATGAGATGTTCTTCCCTTCCATAAAAGATAAAATAAGAAAAGAGTGAACTTAAACCATAGTGCGATCAATTTCAAGCAAACAGACCAGGAGAAACACCTTTCTGATTACATAGTGGAGTGCGTGACAGACAGAGGCTGTAGAATTTCCTTTAATGGAATGTTTAAAAATAGAATATCCATTCTCACACCAATGTAGATCATCCAAAGCATTATCTGTGTCTCTCATTCTTCTCATCCATAAGACAAGAGAGATGAAGCTGCATGTCCAAAGCCTGATCCAGGCTACAGCATGAAAGAGAAGACAGCCATCAGGGAGTCAGATAAGAATTAGTAGATGAAAAGGGTTTGGAAATGGTAAAGCATTATACAATTTGGGGATACCAAATTTTTTCCCCAAAGTTAAGAGATCCCCATTCTTCAGGGCCTTGACCTAGAATAAACATCATTTCAGGATTGACATCCCATTTTTATGGCTTAAAATATGTGGGCAGGGTATTTGGAACATTCTATGATATGGAACAAAACTCTATTGAACGAATAATGGGAAGAACTCTATTTAGTAGCATGCATTTTTACTTAAATGCCTCAATAGAATGTTAAAGTAGGCCATACCATTTGTTTTATTCCCTCAGGCTTTTAATATTCCATATGTTCAGTTTAAGAATATACCTAAATCTAGGGGTATTCTTAACACCTTATGCAAAGTTTCAAGGTTTTTGATAATAACATATATTTATGTAATAGCTTGCACAGTATTGTGAATGTGTCAGTATAGATATAGATATATCCTAATTAATCCATTCCAAGCATATGAAATTATACTTTCTTATAAAATTATAAAGAAATTGTATTTTCTTATAAAATTTTATTTATTTATTGTTAGCATTACTTCAGAAGCAATACAGATATGAATATGTGTGCTAAATTTAGCTAATTAATGATGGACATGCAAATTCACTACTACTTCGTGCTTTTATTGTAAAAAACAGTATTTGCATGCTCAGTCAGCCTCAGGATGCTGCATCCAATTTGCCAATTTGCTAGCGTTTTGTGGGTAGAACTGTGATGTGGACTCAGGAGTGAAAGGGAACATGTAAACCCCACATTCCTGTATTGAAATGGTGATTGCCTGGGTCACAGCAGAGCCAGTATTCATGTGCACATAACATAGCTTCCCTGTTCTTAATATTAAACTGGATCTTTTAAGCCACACACACTCTTAAGGAATTCTGCACTCTCTCTTTGTGTGGCTCAGCATCAAATAGCCTGTTAGTTCCTCAGCACCAAAGTATGAGTAGATCATAATATAGAATATGAGATGTGGAAACAGTGGGCAATTCTCCAACCAGTAGGATGCCTGACCCAAATATTAGAAAGGAGAAAGCTTTGTGTTTCTTTATCACCTTTTGATAAAGCGGCATTTTGAGAGCTGCTGTTTGTTGTCTCCAACTGTCGGGAGAGAAGACAAGCCAGCGGCACCCCAGTATGCACACGTTACAATATCTGCTGTTAATTCTGGACTTACTATGAAAAGCTAAGGAGACAGATGTGTCTTTTCCTCCACACAGCAACTGCGCTCTGACAGGCTGTGCTTCCGGTGAGAGTTTTCTTTACTCACAGTTCCTGTGGAACACAGTCTCCCACAATAAGAGAGTTAGATCTAAACTTGACCTCTCATAAAGTCTGATACATTTATTCTCTAGTCTCAACACCCTTTATCTTTATTGTTGGCTCCTTTGCTCCTCTGAACTGACAGTATGTAAAATAGTATACTTGACCTCCCCAGGACAGAATGAAATGTTTTCCTCTCTCTCTTCTCTAATCTTTTAAGACATAGGTAAGTTCAATATCTGCTTCCAAACACATCCTCATCGACCATCATCTAGAAAAACTCAATTCACCATGACCTTTAAGTTGAAAACGCTCTTTAATTAAACATCAAGGAGGGACAATTACTGAAAATCAATTCCTGGCATTTTCTAATTGTAGGACAAAATTTTTTTTAATGTCAGAGTCCATGTTCATGTAGACTACTTCACAATTTTATTTTTCATTTTTATTAGTTTTTTCCCAATATGGTAGTTATGGATTTATCCCCCTAACAATTACTCTTGTTAAATGTTCTAAGTGTTCCTCTTCATCTCTTGGACTAATGAGCTGTAATTTCACATTCAACACTTTAGTAAAAGTGCATGCTTAATTACAAAGTATATTAACATAGGTCTAAATCCAACCAGAGCCTCTAATATAAGGCTAACGAAATTAAATTAATCATGATTAAATTAATTGAATGAGTCCATTAAAATAAGAATGCTTTAAATTTCAAAAATACATTTAAAAATTTATGTATTTAAGATCTCAACAACATGCAAAAATTCACACTGAATACAAGTATGTAGACAGACCATGTGCAGAGATAAGGGTCTAATTAGTATAATGGGTATTATATACCAACAAATTTAGTAATTTACAATGGATGAAATAACACAAACACACAAAAATACCATACAAGTCAAACAAAGGTAAGTTATTCATCCATCAAAACAATTGTTTATTGAGGATGGTTAGAGTCTAAATTTGTCTAAGAGACCCCAGTTGCTAGAATGGATCCTAACTTGGGAATATGGCATGTTTTTTTAGACTGAGTTTTTACAGGCAGAGTGTTAATAATTTTATTTAAGTATCCCATTTCATTCTCAAAATAACCCGTGAAGTTGGCATGATTATGCCTATTTTATTAAAAAAAGTACTGTTGGCTTACACGGGTTGAGTAACTTGGCAATGCCACAAAGCTAGGAAATGATAGAGCTTGGCATAACTAAACTTTCTCTGAAGTCAAAAGCTGTGATTGACTTGTCTCCAGGGTAACAGTTGGGAACTAGCCACTGCTGAAGAGTAAGTAGTCCTCACTGAATGAGTAATGAATCAAAAACTGAAATGTGGAGGGGTCTTTCTGACTCCAAAGCCTGTGCTCTTCAACTATGTATCAAAATTCCTCTGAAAGTTTCCCCAAATCGCTGATTTTCCTTGTCAATCCATTTTACACTTTTATCTATGAATTTAACTTTAGTATTACTTTTAAAAAAATGCTGCATAATTTAAATCGGAAACAGGAGGAGGAGAAAGTGTTCAGATGTGTCCAAAAGAGCAGAAAGGTTAAGAAAGAGTAAAAAGAAAAGGCCAGTAAGGGAACATTTCCAGTCTTGTCGATTTCTCTTTGGGATTGTTACAAAGCTCCCTTCATAAGCCTAGCTCTTTCCAGCGGTTGACTTCTGCTGCTGTCAATGGTACTACATATTTCTACTAATCTGATTAAAATGATATGCTATCAGACTGCTGCTTCTGACCAATAGTGAGTAATAAGAAACAGACTTACTCTCCCTCCTGAAAACAAGACAAAACAAAAACAGATATAATAAATGAGATAATGTTTTCGACATTATTGTACACCAGGCAGTGACAGACAGTGATCCTTGAAAGATGGGAAAGACATCAGGCCTTTGAACATCTTTTCCCTCTTTTTTTTGATGATAGGGCTGGTTCAGCCCTTGTTACCTCTCTGGCTCTCCTTAGCTATACTAACTCCTCTTAATTCCTTCAGTGTACTATATTTTGTCTTGATTTCGGGTCTTCTTATTAGAGGTTCTCTAATTCTGGAAGATTTTGTTCTAACCTCTTTTCTCCTGGCTAATTCCTACATATCCTTTAGGCCTCAGTTCACAGTGTTTCCTTGGGAAGGTCCAATTATTTTTCCCATCAAAAGCTGGTTTGAGTGGACCTGATGTAAAACCCCTGAACTTCCTCATCAGCATCTGCTCTGCTCAGCTATATTTTCCTGTTTATTTGCCAATATTCCTCTAGTGCATAATTACTGAGGTTCAGATCTGATTGGGGACTTTATGTATATCAGGTAAGGGAGGTGGTGGTCAGAGGCTAGTTTCTCCTTTTCCTGGAGAAATTTTAAGGAAATGGTTCCAACTAAAACCAAACAAAACATTTGTTTACTGCCCATGAGCACAATACAAGAAATTCAAGACATGTTACCAGCTCTTTTATTAAGTCTCCACTTGTACCAAAAGCAACTTCTTGCTAAGAGAGGACATTTTGGTCTAAGAAAGTCTTCCCTGTAGAGTTTTAGGGGAAGAAAGTTTTGAAGTTGAAATTGCAATACTACATAATTTTCTTAAACCTGTTATTAGTATATCCTAGCCAAGCAAAGATGAAATGAAGACCTGATCCAATTTGGGACTCAACAAAAGAAATGTTAATGGCGGTAATATTCCAAATTATGGAGGTTGGTTACATGATCAGCATTTGTAGCTGACTGCTTGGCATTTTATTTCATTTGCCTGTATAGGTTCAGCATGTCTAAAAAAAAATCCGACAGCTTTCTTTTAAAAAATTGGAAAAAAATTTAAAAACCCTTGAGATTTATTATGAAAATCTTCTGCCAGACCATCATTCCTGCAAATGAACATGTTCATCTCTAAAGGGTAAGAAAGGTGACAGGAATCAAAGCAACCAAAATAGGAAAATGTCACAGCAAACTCTTCTTGATATTCTAACTGTCGCTATAATTTGCTCTCTGTGCAGGAAAGAGTTCTCCCTTTGCATTAAGCAGAAGCATATTCAGCCTCAAGCAGAGATGACCATCTTTTTCAATTTTGAAATGTGGTTTTTGTTATTTGTGCACTCTGCCCAGCCTCATTTGTGGGTGATTGGAATGTGATGTCCTCATAGTCACTCTAGTTCTCTTTGAATTTCTTGGAATAAGTAATACAAGCAGGTGAAATTAAAGTTGCCAATTTTTTTATACCTCAGCTGTGGATAGCTAGCAAACATTTTATTTAAAGGATAACCTTTCATATAAATTAAAGAATATCCATAAGAAATAAATTTTGTCCACTTACATCATCCATAGTTTTTCTTCCTTTTTAACCTATTAAAAAATAATATATCACTGAACCATATCTTCTTCAGTGCCATACTCAAGTCCTATAATTAGCTAAAGTATTAGGCATATGTATTAACCAGTATTGATCAATGTGGCTTCTATGCACAAAATATGTTTAACTTTTGTCCAAGGTAAATAATTATGATGCTACATGGTTGCTGCATATGTATTTCATATAAATTTAGAAGTCAGCATTTTAAGAGACATTTGAAGTCATTATGTTTATTCTACTTCTCAAACATATTACAGGAACAGAAATACCTTTATTTAGAAATAGCATGTATTCCAAAGAATCTGAGAGAATCTTTTTTTTTTTTTTTGAGTTGGAGTCTCACTCTGTCACCTAGGCTAGAATGCAGTGGCACGCTCACGGCCACCCCAGGGTTGACCTTCTAGACTCAGGCAATTCTTCTGCCTCAGCCTTCCAAGTAGCTAGAACCCCAGATATGCGCCACCATGCCCAGCTAATTTTTGATTTATTGTAGAGACGAGGTCTCACCAAGTTGCCTGGGCTGATCTCAAACCCACAGGCTCAGGCAATCCACCCATCTCGACCTCCCAAAGTGCTGAAATTACAGGCTGAGCCACTGAGCCTAGCCAAGAATCTTTAGCAGTGGCATACGAAAACTTCTGTGGTCACATAAGCTGCATACACTTAGGGACAGCCATGGCAATAGTGTGAAATCAATGATGCCACTGCTCTTTCACTTAGCTTGTTGTGATTTATTGCAACAGTTAATCCAGAATATTTCTGGCTCTTTATTTTTTCAAAATAATCTAGTCACTTGTATTTATAATCTTCTAATGAACATATATTTCATTTTTTAGTTATTCATGGTAACTTAAAAAAAAAACAAACTATAAATGTCTTGCTGCTCGACACACAAGAAAATCAGGTTCCATAACAGTAAAAATGTCATTAAAAGAGGAGAGGTTAGAAATTCTACCAAAACTGTTTACAAGATAAATTTCTAGAACTTTGAAATAAAATTGTTTAAAAAGATAAATTTCTAGAACTTTAAAATTAAATGTCGGGTGTGGTGGCTCACGTCTGTAATCCCAGCACTTTGGGAGGCAGAGGTGAGAGGAATGCCTGAGCCCAGGGGTTCAAGACCAGCCTGGGCAACTTGGTGAGACCTCATCTCTACAATAAATCAAAAAAATTAGCCAGGCATAGTAGTGCACGCCTGTGGTTCCAGCTACTTGGAAGGCTGAGGCGGAAGGATCACCTGAACCCAGCAAGTTGAAGCTGCAGTGGGCGTGAGTATGCCAATGCACTCCAGCTTGGGTGACAGAGTGAGACTCTAACTCAATAAATAAATAAATAAATAAATAAATAGATAAATAAATAAATAAATAAAAGCAAAGTGGAAGCAACAGCCCAAGTGTGACAGAGTGAGACTCTAACTCAATAAATAAATAAATAAATAAATAAATAAATAAATGCAAAGTGGAAGCAACAGCCCAAGTGTCCACTGATGGATGGATAAACAATGGTATTTATACACAATGGATTATTGCTCCACCTTAAGGAGGAAGGAAATTCTAATGCATGCTATAACATGGATGGACCTTAAAGACATTATGCTAAGTGAAATAAGCCAGTCACCACAAGTCAAATATGTATGATTCCACTCATATGTGGTACCCAGAGCAATCAAATTCATAGACACAAAGAAAGGTGATTGCTGGGGGATGGAGAGAGGGAGAAGAAATGGGGAATTAGTGTTTAATGAAAGTCCGTTTGGGAAGATGAAAAACATTCTAGAGTTGGACAGTGGTGGTGGTTGCCAATGATGTGAATGCACTTAATGCCACTGAACTGTACGCTTAAAATGGTAACTTTATGCTATGTATATTTTACCACCATAAAACAACAATTGTAAGATCTAAATGTCAAATGTAAAAGCTGCAAAACTCTTAGAAGAAAACTCAGGAGAAAAACCTGATACCAAAAGTTTGAGCCATAAAGAAAAATCTGATAAACTGGATTTCATCGTAATACATTTTGCTCTAAATTCACCTGGTTGCTATCCAAAGCCTGCTCGCCTGGCCCAATCCCTCTCTATCATTGCATCTCTGCTCCACCACTGCCACATCTCTGGATTTCTCCCAATGACCAACTTGTACCCCTATGTCGTCTCTCACTACCATACCTTTGCCCATGCAGGATACCATCCTGTTTTCAGGACCTAGCTCAGGAGGAAAACTGTCACTGACTAGTCTCAGAGAGTCATGTGACCACCAAGGTGCTCCCATAACACCCTGGGTTCATTCCTCTCAAAATGCTTTTCAGACACACTGTCATATTTTGCTTAGCTGTCCCTTGCTTCTTGATGGCAACAATGGTGCCTTAGCTATCTGTTTTAGAACTTGACTGACACATAGAAAGGAATCAAAAAATGAAAGACAAGGAAGGCAGGTGGGTGTGGTGCCTCATGCCTGTAATCCCAGTACTTTGGGTGGCTGATATAGGAGGATCACTTGAGGCCAAAAGTTTGAGACCAGTCTGGGCAACATGATGATCATCGTGTCACTCTAGCCTGGTGACAGAGAAAGATCCTGAGGAAAGAAGGAAGGAAGGAAGGAGAGAAAGAAGGAAAGAAGGGGGGGGGGGGGGGAGGAAAAGAAAGAAAGGAAAAAGAAAGACAAGGAGAGAGAAGGAATATTCGAATCTATTCTTCTAGTATTCCAGGAAGCTAATTTGTTCTATTCTTATACATTAAATAAATATTAAAACAGCCAGAAAGAGGAATTTTAAAATGTCATTTAAAAATAATTAGGAAGGGTGAGAAAAGTATATTTTTAGAAAAGCAATATTGAAAAACATATATAAATCCTCACTGTCCAAATCATGGAAGCCACATCTTCCTCATAAACCTGTCCAGTTTTCATGTCTCCTTGTTAGTTTTATACATGTGTTTGGAGCTACAAAGTAGTAATTGATAGTTTAAGTCTAAAAAATATTGACTTCAATATTATAGTGAATTTCCAGTGGGATACTGTACCATCTACTTAAAAACCAACCCTTGGAAATGTGGTTGTCATTTACATATTTTAATGTTGGCAATAAAATGGAAGGTGGTTAAATTTAATAAATCTGTATGGTCATAAGAGAAAGACAGAGACTAATTCTGAGTGGGCAGCCGCTGCTGCAATCAATAGAGTGTATCATAGTTGTGCACTAAGGGAACGTCAGCATGTTGAGGCGAAAGAACAATAGTCACCACATAAGTGGTCCCTTGGGAGTTAGCAGAAAAGCTCTTTCTCCAATAGGAGAGAAATGCTTTTTAAAATTTATAATACCATATGGACACTCAGGCATATGGATGGCTCGTAAATGCTCTACATCGAAGTGTTATTTTTACATTTTCAACATAACAAATACACTAAACAGGTGTTTTAAAATGTCACACTTTGAGCAGCAGTAATTTAATTAGCATAACAAATTCACTGTTTTTAGTAGCATCATTGAAATATTAGTGGAATAGAGATATTTTCTATGTGATATGCTTCAACTATATATTTATAGACAGTTTTAGATTTTAACAATTTTTTTTCACTCTCTTTTGAGATCAGGCTCCCAAATTCAGTGATCTAATATTATGTAACATGACAATGGATCAATCTTTTTTATTTTATACCTTTGTCTCACCATCTGCTGCTTTGTTTTACCCAAGCAAGGAAACTTTCTAATGGATTCAAACTCAGGTGAATCAGAAAGGGCTTTATTGATAATTTGCTCCCACATTTACAGATTAGAAATTCTCCTTTAAAAGTAACACTCTTCTCTGAAAGTCTAAAAATAATCTAAATATTCAAAAACAAGAAAATGACTATCTACATCTCACTTTTGGAATATTTTGTCCTCATTCAATGATATAATATTTTCAAAGTATCTAGAGTTGTGTCTAGTATCTGCAACAAAAAGTGATTCTAGCTATGAATATGATTCTCAAATAATATACAAAAAAATTTAATAATAGAATGCTTAGTGAAAAAAATATGAAATTGTGCATAGAGCATATACTAGCTATGCTTTTAGATCCTTGTGAATTTAAAAAAAATCTTAAAATGATTGTCTGATGACAGAACTTAGGGGACATTTGTTTTATAATTTCTACTCTAGTGTTTTTATAGAATTATATAGCTTTAAAATGAATTAAAATATTCAGAATATTATAAATAATAATTTTTCTCTTTTCATTTTATCACTGCCCCAATTACTTTTTTTTTTCTTTCTGTCTTATTTAAAAAAAAAAAAAAATTGCTTAGGTTCGGTTGATTTAGAATAAAAAAGAGAAAAATAATAGAACATGAGAGGATTCTGTGTATGTAAAGGGGGTATTTTTAGACTTAGGGACATTGCACCAAGAAGATCACTCACTTAACCATTCTTTCAACAGGTATTTACTAAATTTTCAAAATAGTTAACAACAATAATTGCCAGTATATAAAGAACTCTATGTTTTAGATTTCACACACTTGATTATCTCATTTGATTATTTGAACAACTTTGTGAGGCAAATATTAATTTCATTATAAAAGAGGAAAGTAAGCATAGAACAATGTAGTGACTTGCCCAAGGTTGCTTGTAAGTAGTGGAATAGGTTTCTAGAGACCACAAGGCTATAATGATGCTGCCCCACTGGGAAGGCCAAGTGCAGTTCAGGAAGCTGGAAATTCCAGGTGGAGAAAGATATCCCTGACTCTGCCCTCAAGAAAGTGAACAGTCTAAGCAACACTTTCCAAAAGCACTTTGAGTGATGATGGAAATGTTGCATATCTGTGTTGTCCAGCATGACAGCCACTAGTCGCATATGACCATTGAGCACTTGAAATGTGAATTCTTAATTGTATTTAATTTTAATGAATTAATTTATACTTACATTGAAATAGTTTAATGTGATTAGTTGCTCTGCTATTGGACATCTCAGTTTTAAAGGTTGAAACAGATATAAATAAGAATTTAGAAACCATTGCAAGAGCTAATTATATGTTTTAAAAACAAAATAGTAATTCAAATACTCTTGGGAAAGGTGATTTCTGCTACTACTTCAATGTATATATATTATTTTCATAGAATAATTAAAAACTTCTTAAACTGAAAATACAATTTTAACTATTATAAATGAAAATAATTGGCATTCAGTTTGTCAGTTGGCATATATTTTAATGTATGCTCTAAAATAAATTTATCAGAACAATTAATTTTAAATGATTGCACATGGAAGCTCCTTTTTTCAGAGAAAAAGTGTAGAGAAATTATTTTCTGCTTTTTTGCTTCTTCCTCAGAATAATTGCTTTGTAATGTTTCATGTTCTGAACAAATGTTCCTAGTGACAATTTTCTACTAAATTAAGTTCTAGGGGTAAATTTTTAGCCTTTGTTCTAAGCATTAAAATGCTATATTTTGAAAGGGGAATTGCGGCCCGATAAGGTATGCATTTAATTTTATAAATATTAAATCATGAGATTCAATAATCTGAATTTAAAAGACAGACTATCAAATCCTTAACTTGAGAAACCAAACACTTCACCTGTTATTTCCTTTAACTTGTTGTATTTGATTTGCTGTCTCCATTAAATCTCAAAGCTTCCTCTAATCTCAGAGTTTCCATGTATTAACCTTTAAGCTGTATACAAGAATTCTATATGTAAACCGTCTAAGATAAAGTTTAAGGATGAATAAAAATCACCCCCAAAACATAAAAATTACCAAGATACCTTAAATCTCTTTGGAATAAAGTGCAACATAAATAGCTAATTTTGTAGAAAGGCAAATATATTAGAGAAGTTATTCCTTTTAAACCAAATTATCATTCTAACTAAACAGTTAATACTTCATAAAGATTTCGATTAGCTTACTGGGTGTACTCCTGATTAAATGGCTTCCATAATTAACAGCAATTCAGTACAGAATATTGGTGTTTGCATAAATTTTACAACTAAATATGACAAGCACGGGGATAATTCAGATTTTTTAAAAAAATCCCCACAGAAAAGAAAGGAAACCATTCCCTATGAAATGTTTCCAATTGTTCCATTCCTTCATTCTTATGTCAATAAAAAACCACAAATTTACACAGTTAGACAGGAGGCTTTACTTCTCATAAAGGGTTGCCTTCTGTAAGGTGGCCATTCTGACAAGCTTGAAAGCATAGCCTCTAGCCGAAGCTGAAAGTAAGGTGCTTTGAGGAAGTTAAATGGGTTGGCCAAATAAACATATTATTCACAGGTTACAGGAGGAGCTATGAATGTTCACGAAGGTGGTCCCAACATATGTGTACTGGATAAACATATATGTTGCATATAACTCATGTTCACCTCAGGGTGATGACTTAACATTTAAATGTATTCCAATTAAACCATACATGTCAAAAGGTGAAGCAGGGACACAAAGGCACTCAAGTGCACAGCTTCTGTAAACTGGCCAGAACCAGTTCATGATAAGCAGATACTTATCAGAAGAAAGTTATTGAAATGAGTCTCTTGTCCAATTAAAGCTGTAGTTATGGCTTGTGGAATAAGGGGGTCAGTTAGTCAGTGTCTGGCAGAGGATGAATTGTAAATATTGCTTATCTCCAGGCCAGTGCTTATTTAACTGCTAGAAGAAAAGAAAAACCTTGGAGCAGTTAGAACATAGTTTATTCTTTAAGTCTAGGGATGAGTGACTTAACCTTTCCTTGGTATAACCTAAGGTCTTGTTTATAGTTCGGTGTCTTATTGCCGCAAAGAATCTGCTGTCAGTCTTATGATGTCTGTTTTAACATTAATGCTGGTCAGTCATTGTGTCTAAACTGTAAAAGAAAGGGGTTTAATGAGGTGTGCCTGACCTATCATAGCTGGAAACTCAGTTCTTAAGGTCTTTCTGGGGTCCCTTGGCCAAGAGGGTTCCATTTAGTGGTTTGGGGGTTAGGGTTTTATCTTTTAGTTTCCATTGTAGTAAAAGAACCTAGATTGCTCATCTTTAAAAGTAAATAACAGTTACACAAATGGTGCCCAACTTACTGTGGTTTGTGTTAGGCTGATTCAACGTCACAATGGGACGCATTCATTACGCTCCTCAACTTTCCATGGGGCTATATCTGGAAAACCCACTGTAAGTTGAAAACTATCAAAAGTTTTTGACTTACTATATTTTCAATTTATTATGAGTTTATTGGGACATAACCCCATAAGTCAAGGAGCATCTGCTGTTTGTCTTTGCTTCTTATTCTGGCCACAATTTCCAGTTGAGAATATAGGTGTGGAGTGTGTGCATGTGTGTGCGACAGTTTACTGTTCTACTAAAATTTAAACACCATAAGAACAACTTGATCATCCAGTCTTCTGTTAAGGCTCTACCCATATTCCACTTCTATGTAAATGTTCTAGGCAAGCCTGCCAACAAGCCAAAGCTAGCTGCTGACCATCAGCTTCATCTGCATGAGTCAGAGCAGGAAACAGGACATTTTCTTGTTTCTCAAATATTTAATGTGACATAGTTATAGAAGTCTCCCTACCTCTCTCTCTCCCTTCCTTCCTTCTCATCACTTATTTCATCTAGTGGTAAATATAGAGAAATAATATTTCTTATTTCCATTGATCTAAAGGACGCTAAAAAATAAATGGAAAATCCTGTCTTTTCGGACAATTTTTAAAAATAGCCACAAAGAAGGAAGTCAAATCATCTGATCATTTTCATTATGTGTTATTGTTTGGGTTGAAAAAATAAAAAGTATTTCAAGAACAAAATAAATTGAAGATATGGTTCCTGCCTTAGATAGAAAAAAGTATATACACACATAAAATAATTAGAAAGCAATGTGATGGTAATGCATGAAGGGGATACATTATTATTATACTAATATAGGTATAAATTATATATTAATTAACATATACATAAATGTACATAGATATATGTACATATATTATATATAAACATAGTGTAGAGAACATGTCAGAAGAGGAGTCGTAGTATGTGAAAAAGAGAAGGGGGTTTAACTTCAGAATATGAATTATTGTCTAAGTTTGGACAATAATGAATATAATCAGATTGGCAGAAAGAAAAAATTTATAAGACTGATGTTGTAACAACCAAGTTAGTATTGTGCTAACAGACACCAGATGTTGAAAGTGAGAAAATCTCTTGGGAGAATATTTCATATGTGGGCCTCATGTAAGTGAATTTCACATGACAGGTGGTATGGAGTCACTCCTGATACTTAAAATGACTGAAAATTAGATCATTAGCAAATAGATTATTCTAGTAGAAACAATGAGATGAACTGGATGCATTTGGATAGGAAGCTTGGCTAGGATGCTGCTGTATTGTCTCTGTAATACATAAGGACAAATTCTGTATCTTAGGTCTCAATAAACTTTGAAAAACAATTATGACAATGTTCCTTCCAGTATTAGAACCCACTTTATGACATTTCTGAAATGTCCATTCATTCTCTCAAAATGCCCTTCAGTGACTGGGAGCCATGGTCCATGGCCTGTTTGTTAGGAACCGGGCAGCACAGCAGGAGGTGAGCGGTGGGTGAACTCCAGCTTCTGTCAGATCGGTGGCGACATTAGATTCTCATAGGAGTGCAAGCCCTATCATGAACTGTGCATGTGAGGGATCTAGGTTGCATGCTCCTCAGCTCCTATGAGACTCAAATACCTGATGATCCCCCACCCCTGGTCCATGGAAAAACTGTCTTCCATGAAATGGGTCCCTCATGCCAGTAAGGTTGGGGACCACTCCTCTTGATGTCCCATTCCATTTTTCAATAGTACTAATTCTTAAATGTATTCTTATTTTGAATGTAACTCTGTTTCTTGTTAAATGTATTTCCATATGGATCCAAGTTCTTCTGTAAGAAATAACACAGATGAACTCTACTTTCTTTTTCGCTTTATAGGTCTCAAATATCTAAAGATCTATATCACAGATTCTCTCAAATGTCTACCATATCTGCTCTTGAGTAAGAAAAAAAAAAACCCCAAATAAACTGTTTTCGTCTTTCTACTCACACTCAACACAGAAAAACACTTCTATGACCAGATGTTTGTTCTGGGGGTTCTCCATCCACAAAGCAATTCTCCAGTAGACACCAAGTAGATATCTTATAATTCAATTCAATTCTGATGCTCATTATCCAAAGATAGTGACAGATCCCACTGGGTAAGAGCTCAGACACACAAAAATGCCCCCATTTCAGAGGCCAACCACAATTCGAGGCCCCTATACCTTGATGGGTTACCAACCAAGGTTCCCGGACCCTCTCTTTGGGGTGGATTAATTTCCTAGGATGCTCACAGGACTCAGGGAATTTACTGGTTTATTCTAAAGCATATTCTAAAGGATACTGATGAAGCCCAGAAGAAGAGATGAATAGGGTGAGGTGTGGGTGGGGACCCTCTGGACATTCCACCCTTCTAGCTCCTCCACCTGTTCAACACCCTGGAAGCTCATCAAATCTTGCTGTTCAAGAGTTTATATAGAGCATGGTCTCCATCACCCCCTTCCCAAAGGTCAACGGGTGGAGTTGAAAGTTCCCACCCCTAATCCCCTAATCACTAGGTCTTTCAGTGGCTGGCCCTATCCTGAGGTTATCTAGAGTAAATGCATCAGCATAAATTTAAGAGTTATCAAAGTGGCGCATTGTGCATAACAAAAGATCCTCCTATCATTTGGAAAATCCCAGAGGTTTTAGATGCTTTATGACAGAAACTGGGACAAAAACCAAATATATTTCATAGGATACCAAAACTTTTCATACTAAACACACATTTTTTACATTTCATCACTTTCTTGCTCATACTCATTTGTTCACATTAATGTAGCTCTTAAAAAGAGGCACCAGGTTTGTAATGCAATGATCCACTGTGGCTTGATCTGAGCAGAAAGCACCGAGATTTGATATCATCAATCAGTGGTAAGCAACTGTGGCCATGGTGAATCATAGACACTAAGAAGAGAAGAAGAAAATGAGCCCTGGTGCTCACCATGAGACTCAGAAGAGAGTGCTATGATTTGAATGTGTCCCCTCCAAATTTCAGGTGTTGCGAATGTGATAGTATTAAGAGGTAGGGCCTTTAAGAGGTGATTAGGCCATGAGGGCTTCTCCCTCGAGAATGGGATTTAGACCCTTATAAAGGAAGCTTTCCTCCGTCTTAGGCTCTCTTGCCCTCCCTTCTGCCACGTGAGGACACAGCAACAAGGTGCCATCACAGAAGCAGAGAGCAGCCCTCAGCAGACATCAGCGCCAGTGCCTTGCTCTTGCATTCCCCAGCCTCTAGAATTGTAAGAAATACATTTTTGTTCTTTATAAATGATCCAGTCTATGGTATTTTGTTATTGAGGCACAAATGGACTAAGACGGAAAGTGTCCATATATTCTGTTTTAAAATAAAAAACTATGGCAATTTGAGACCCTAAACACAGAGAAAAGAAAAACAAAGACAATTTTCTCATTTATCTTCACACTTAAGAAATACTTCCCAAATGAACTCATACAGATAAATGAATGTATTATGAAAGAATAAAAATGGTGAGACTCTTGTTATTATTCCCAGTACAGAACCAATGAGAGATGTCTGTTGGCTTTGGCTATTCCCCCAAAGACATATATCAGTGTTTCCTTCCTTGAAACTGGCATTTGTAGGATCGGTAAATCCCCGAAATAGAGTAAACTTCCAAGTGTCCACATGTCTTTCAAATACAGTCTCTTTAGTACTTAGCATTATTCTTTCCAATTGCTTTCTAAAACCCTTTAATAACCAGAGACAATAACATTTCTAGCCTGTAAGGCAGCTGCAGGCTTTAATGCCAGAGATACAAGCTGCTGTACCACTTGCTGCTCAGTCCACAGTGCTGGGTCCCTGGAATGAAAACACACATATTGGATGTTTTTATGGTTTTGCCTTCTTGGAGGTGGAGTAGCTCTGGGACCTGTCATTCACTGATATTAGGAGGTTGCCAATGGTAACACAGAATCCAGTACAGCAGATAACAAAAGGCAAAGATAATTTGAGTCAGGAAATTGCAGGACTGGAAGACTCAACAGAAGCAATCTCATTGTCTTCCCAACGTTTAGAGATGATCTGAATTATCTCTGAATATCTGAAATGAAATGTCAACAGTGGCCAGTGGTGGGATTATGTGTACTTCTTAGTTCTCTTATTTTTGTTTGTCTGTATCTTATTTTTATTCAGTGAATACGTATCCCTTCCTAATATGAATAATATTTTTTCATTAAAAAGAAGAGGAGATTACGTTAGTGATAAAAGTTTTATGTTCATTCAAGGAAGGATCCTCAAATAGTTTTTAGAGAATTAAGAGTAAATTGGCTGATTAGTTAAAAATAACAAGTTGATACTGTCCCTTCTTAAAAATGAAGTGGTGACAAATGGCACTGTGGCCTAGGCCCGGGTTCTTATCCAGTTGAGCTTGGATGGTTGCTGAGTTAAATCTAATAGATACATGACATCGCATAGCCAGCTGTGGCTGAGAAGACCCTGTGTTTCTAGAGTTGATGCAGAACGCCAGTTGCTGAGGGAAATGGCGGGAAGCTTGACTGTACTCCCAAGCTGTGCTACAGTTCACTAGGACCCTCACTCAGGTCTGCCATTTGTCGAAGCTGTGATTCTCAAAGAGAGAACGCCACACCAGCAGCACTAGCATCATCTAGGAATGTGTTAGAAACTCAAATTGTGATGCTTCACCCTAGAGGGACTGAACCAGAAGCTCTGGAATGGGGCCCAGTGATCTACATGGAACAAGCTCTTCCGGAGAGTTTGATCAGGTTTAGAGATCCAGCTACCATGCTATGCTGGGAGGGGGTGTCCCTCTTACCAACTCCTCTCCTGAACCATCCCAAAGTCCCTCTGAGGGTCACTATGGCTCCAGTTTCTGGTCAGACACAAAATACTGAGGATACTGGGGTAATGTGATGTTGATGGTAACCTTGCTTCTCACGCTCTGTTTATATCTTTGTTATTCCACTGCCAGATGTCAGTGCTGACAGAATTCAGAAGAGGGGAAGAACTGGAGGCTTTTGCTGGGCCTCTGCTGTTTCTCTTCATTTCCTACATGCCACTGGCATGAAATATAGCTAGGCTGCATTGAAAGCAGCAGTGCCTTTTTTCCCCCTAAATGTACAGAAATCCGTTTTCCTTATGTGTGGGTGGCAATTTGCCGCTGTTAGCTTCAAAACCATGGCTGCACTATGAACAAAAAATGCTCTCAGAGTCTGAGCGCTGTTAACCTCTTCCTCCCAAGCAAACAAATAAACCTAAATGTGATGTCTGAGTCCATCTGTCAACAGGCATTTACTGAATACCTACTGTGTTTAAGGGATTTTATGTGCAAGGTGTCTTGAGAGGGGAAAAAATAAATACAAAGTCTATGTACTTAAGGCATTTTCACTGTGGATGGGCAGAAAAGCCTTGAGAACAATTATTTAAAAAATCCATTGTACCAACATTAGTAAAGCAAAAACAGTGCCAAGTGGATTCCAGAAGGCAGTGGCATGCAGTGAGGGCAGTGGGGGAGGTTAAGTGGCCCCTGGATTTGTGTGGCCCAAGCAGGAAACTTTGATGAAAGATCTGGCAACTGGCCAGAGGCTTTTAGCTTAGCAACAATAAGCAAGAGGGAGCCACTCTGAGCTCTTGAGCAAGGAAAGGACAAGATGAGAACACTAACCACAATTAGCGAAGGATCACACTTAAGTGTGGGTCGGTTGTCTGAGGGTGACACTGGCATTGGCTGTCATTGCTATGGGCTGAGCACACAGTGCAGACTTGGCTGGTGAAAGCCCATCTCTTGGGGGTCTTATGTCCCACTAGGGACAGATGTGAAACCACCACAGAAAGGAAACACAGACTGTCTTAGTCTGTGTGTTGCTATAATAGAATACCTGAAACCAAGTTATTTATAAAGAACAGAGATTTATGAGGGGGACCTCCTAAAAAATGGAATTATTTTTTGAAGGCTGAGCCCCTTGTACTACAGGCTTTCCTCTCTAGCTAAGTATTCTAGGAACCCGTTGGTATCAATGTGGCAGTTAGCATTGTTGGGAGAGGCTGTATTCAGCTTCAGTGAATTTTTTTGGAGATTCTTTCAATGTGTTTGCCCATTTCATAATGGGCAATTTACAAGTGCACTTGTCCACATGGAGTTGAGTGTTCAGCAGTTTTTGACCAAAAACAGCATGACCCCATGCCCCACCCTCACCCAGTCTCACCCCAAGTGACTTTTTGTTTGTTTCCCCAGATAACAAATGTCCTCAAAGGGAAATGTTTTGCCAGCATGTAAGAGGTAAAACAAAAAAAATGGCAGAAGCACTAAAAGGCAGCAAAAAGAATTTGTTAAAAAACTGTTTTAAGCAGTGGAAAAAGCATCTCGATCGGTGTATTGCATCAAATGGAGAGTCCTTTGAAGGTGACTTAAGTTTAAATATGCAAGAATAAAAATGCAATTTTTTATAAATGAATTGTTTTTTTGGGGGGTTCCCCCATCATATTTCTCACAGTTTTAGAGGCTGAGGAGTCCAAGAGCAAGATGTTAGCATCTGGTGAGGGCCTTCTTGCTGTGTCAGCCATAGTGGAAGGCAGAAGAGCAAGAGAACAGACAATGACATTCATCCATCTTCTCTTGACAGTCCCATTTCTCAACACCGTTGCATTGAAGATTAAGTTCCCAACACATGGACTTTGGGGGATACATTCAAGCCGTAGCCCAGGATAATTTTAGACAATAAAAGGGCTGTAAAGACAATAGAACAGCACCTCAAGAGAGCCAAAGGGTGGGGTGCTTCCCTAGGATCCATCTAGGTTCTGACATCATGGCCTAGTGGAAGGGCCCAGGGCCAGTGTGTCCAGGAGAGCTCAGAGAGCAGGAACATGAGGAGGAAGAAAAAGATTGCTTGGGACCCTGTGGAGGTAGAGGGAAATATCTTCCAGCTTTCCTGAAAGTATTCATAGATACTTTGATTGACTCTTGTTCTTATCTTATTTATTTCTTTAGTCTGGGTTTCGCTGTCACCCAGGCTGCAGTGCAGTGGCATGATCATGGCTCACCACAGCCTTGACCTCCAGAACTCAAGTGATCTTCCTGCGTCAGCCTCCCAAGTAGCTAGGACTACAGGCATGCGCCACCACACATGGCTAATTTTTTGTAGAGATGAGGTGTCACTATGTTGTCTACTCTGGATTCAAACTCCTGGGCTTGGCCGGGCACGGTGGCTCAGTCTGTAATCTCAGCACTTTGGGAGATCGAGATGACAGGATTGCTTGAGCCAGGGGGTTCAAGACCAGCCTGGGCAAGTTGGTGAGACCTCATCTCTACAATAAATCACAAAAACTAGCCAGGCGTGGTGGTGTGCATCTGTTCCAGCTACTTGAAAGGTTGAGGCAGAAGGATCACCTAAGTCCAGCAGGTTGAGGCTACAATGGCTATGAGTATGCCACTGCACTTCAGCCTGGGTGACAAGAGTGAGATTCCAACTCAAAAAAAACCCCAAACAAATAACAACAACAACAACAAAAACCCAGGGCTCAAGCAATCCTCCTGCCTCAGCCTCCCAAAATGCTAGGATTACAGGTGTGAGCCACCTTGCCCAGTTGATATTTGTTTATACTTTCTTGTTGATAAATCACTATTAATATTTATAGCAATAACAACATCTTAAATTTGAATTATGTTTTGTAGTAGCCATGATAGCTCTGTGAGATAGACAGAGAGACTTTACAGAACTCTTCATACAAGATGTCCTAAGAGAGGAAGAGGGTGCCTCTGTGTCATACCCCTGAAGAGTGGAGACTCAAGCCCTGCCTATGAGTTTTGGCCAAGGCCCATTCCATCACACCGTTCTTATGGAGGGAACCTTCTCCTTCCTTGCCTACTCAGGCCCTCAACATCATTGTGCTTGGTAGTGAAGATGATGTCAAGGGGGAAGACTGCTCGGCTGTTTCCAGGAAAACGAATGCATGGCAGAATGCAGAAAAGAACACATCGGCCAGAATCTGCTAGTATGTAAGTCACTGTGTATTAAAATTGAGATATTTTACAAACATCTTAGATTCATGAGTCACCTGCATTCCATTTAAGAGGATAGACGATACAATTTTTAAAACAGCCTTTTTTCTTTTCTGGTTTTTTTTTGAGTTGGAGTCTCACTCTGTTGCCCAGGCTGGAGTGCAGTGGCATGATGGGTTGGGCTCCGGCGATCCTTCCACCTCAGCCTTCCAAGTAGCTGGAACTACAGGCACACGCCACTATGCCCAGCTAATTTTTTGATTTATTGTAGAGATGAGGTTTTACCAAGTTACCCAGGCTGGTCTTAAACCCGTGGGCTCAGGCAATCTTCTCACCTTGGCTTCCCAAAGTGCTGGGATTATAGGCGTGAGCCACCACGCCCAGCCAAGATAGCC